>JACXSJ010004444.1:0-13187 GCA_014851325.1 Pentalonia nigronervosa
ATGAAAATCTTTATCGGCATCTGAATCATCGAATTCACTAAAACCACTTAGGTCACTAATCATCACACTATCATCAAAGTCACGAAGAAGTTCCTTTTCGATTTCACTATTATTAATTCGTTGCCTTTTCAGCCTATTTGACGATTCCATTTTCAATTTTATGAAAAATATAGGCACTAAACATTTACTATTTACGTAGTTGTATAGATGTCCACTACGTTCAACTATACACTGAAGAGTAATAATTTTCGTATTCGATAAAATGATGATAATTATAAATACTATGATTACAAATCTAAATATAATTATACATAAACAATTGTATGGTAGCCGGCGTGCGTATGGCGTACAAGTTATTAAAATCATTTCTTACCGCCATATGCCCGCCGGCTACCATACAAAGAGGTTAATATATCTAAATTTAGGGCTTATCGACGATCATGACAATATTAGAATTATTTTTATAGGATCAATATGTCCAAAGTTATTTATAGGAACAAATACAGAACGTTCCACGAAAATAGTACTGGCGTGACACAAATACGTTATCGTATGGCCGCCGGCGGGCATATGGTGGTTAACGTGTTAATGATTATAAATCGATAATATGGAAGAATTTCAAAAAAAAAAAAAAACGAAAAGACTTGTTTTTTTTATTTTAATTTGGCAATGTTTTCATCACAATTTTAAAATATTTAATCACACACTTGTACTAACGGCAAAATAAACTTTATTTATTTAATTATAGTATCTATATATTTTAATAAATTCTGGTACAACTTAATATTTTTCTGAAAATTTAATGGAAAAATTATTAATTTTGGTCCACAAGTTCACTTAACCTAACTACAGTCCTCTAAGGTTTAGTAAATTTATTAATAGTTTTAATTAAAGTAATTGGTATAAATTAAATTTAGTATAATTTAGATCTTTAATTGTATATCACCAAACTTTTTTTTATACACATAAATCGCCATTTAAAGTACAAGCCCAAGCATTTATTATTTGAGGCCATTGGTATATCCTTGTCTTAAGAAGTGGGGATTAAAGTATGACCAATAACGATAGTTTTTAAATTTTTACCACTTAAAGAATAATTTTATTTTTATTTACACTTATTTAGTACACAATAACCTCAAGCATACTGTATGGTATCAAATGGACTTTACTGTGTGTTTATTTGAACTCACAGAATCTTAAAAAATGCCACGATTATTAAGTTTTCTTGCTGTATGTAGGTGTGATTATGTTTATTGTTCATAAATAGGTAATAGATTAAAATTACTTTGAAAATCACATTTTGTATTTTAAATATGTTATAAACTTACAAATTGTGAGTCCTTACGATTTTATTTATTCATTTATTTTTTTTTAAACTACGGGTAGTTCTGTGATAGCCATTCAACTTTACGCACGCGTTTTATTTGTGCTCTAATGTGTTTACTGTTTTATTCCTTCCTACCTCAAATTTTGCGAATTTGGATTACAGAATGTAATGTTAATCAACTTCCTTCTATTTTTTACATTTTAAGTTTATCTTATTTATTGCTATAACTATACGACACAAAATACCTATTTTTGTCAACTGCCTGGTGTGCGTATACTCCACTTCTTATAGTAGATCATTGTGGTGGCCTGTTACAATTACTATATTTATTTTTCAAAATGTTAACCAATAATAATAACAAACCTGCTTCCTCGTCTAATTACGCACATACAAATATTGAATCTCTTCGAATAAAAATACAAGAAACACTATCTGGTGAATGGCAAACAAAGTAAAAACCAAAATCAAAAAGAATTCACTCTCACTCCTCGACCATTCATAATCCAACCTCACCTACACCCCAACAAACACATAAAAAATTATTTATCACAGCAAATGGATTTGAAGTTCTCTCTCCAAATACAGATGAAAACCCGGATAATAATCTTATTAATGTAGATCAAATGAGTATTTTGGCTACAATCAAACCACCTCCACTTTTCTTTGTAAGTTTGGCCCTAGAACACTAACCTTATTTTTAGTCCGTGATTACTAACCATTCGTCAAATCGACGAATATAATATAAATGCACATAAATATTCTGTTCAAATTACAGTATTTTTCAGTTTATATTATAATCTTTATTCATACACTTTTTAAAATAATAATATATTTAGTAACATCAAATTGAAACTGTAATTAAAAATACATATTATTAAGTAATTATTAATCATTATTACAATGTGGACATTTTATAATTTGGTGTTCGCCGAATATGTGTTTTTGACATGTAGAACATTGTGATTTAGTCATTCGCCTTTTTCTGTAGCGCAGAAACTACAAACTTTTCTTTTTTTAGTTGACAATTCTTCTTCAGTCGGTCGATCTTGTGTTTGTGTTACGTTTTTTTTTCCCAAGCAATCTTCAATATTTTTTTTCAAATTATGCGGTAGCTTACTATTCGAAAGCTTTGATCTCATGCAATCTTCAGCCAACTACTCTTGTAAGCGTATCATAAATTGGAAGCGTGATAAAGGTTTTGTAGTGTCTTTCCTGTTTTTGTAAAAATTGTGTACGTATATAATATAAGCATTTATTGATGCTATATTTATCATATTATAAAAAATGCACAATGGCCATCGTTTAGTTTTTCTACCGGCATTCATGTTATGACACATTTGGTCAAAACTATCCACGCCACCTTTAGTTTCATTATAGTGCATTACAATTGTTGGGTTTTTAGTAGTTTCATTTATAGAGTAATCAATATGCAGGGAAGACACTAATGTAACGAGTTTGGTTGGTTTTGTTTTGTAAGAGACAGCGGTCAAATTGTTTGAAAATAAAAATAGCGATGTATTTACTGCTCGATTAGAATATTTTAAGTCAGTAAATTCAACAGAGAATTCTCTCTTATTTTTTTTTATCGTACCAATTACTGTAAGTTTATAATCTTTTAATAGTTTTTGTGTAAGAGGAATATTTGTGAACCAATTGTCCATTGTAATATTGCGGTTTGATCCGTTTACTGACGATACTAACTGTTCAACAAAATAATTTGATGCAGACACGTTACTTGGGACAGTTCCTTTCCCGCAATATGGAATTACACTTATCATATATTTTGTTGAATTGTCACACATCATAATTATTTTTATTCCATATTTATTTGGTTTTGACGGAATATACATTTTAAACGGGCAACGACCTCGAAGACCAACTAATTGTTCGTCTATTGTTAGGTATAATCCTGGTTTGTACCACTTTTGACAGTTCTTCATGAGAATGTCCCAAGTTTCAGAAATTGGTGCAAATTTGGTAATAGTTTTTCTTTCGTCCCGAGTATTTTTTAAATCAAATCGTAAACAATTAATTATAAAATTAAACCTTGCAAGTGACATAGTAGAGCGATACCTATAACCACAAAGCGAGAGGTCAAATAGATTGACTGCATTTAAATGGTTATTTTTCATTACCGCGGATGCTATTAAAATACCTAAAAGGCCTTTAAATTCATTCAAGTTAATATTTTGAAATGTACTTTTATTTTGTACGTTTTGCGCATATTTTTGTTTTTGGAGAACAATTTCTTCATTAGTATGACTTATTATTTTCGCAAACAAATCAGAAGAAAAAAATAATAAAAAGCACTCTACAGGTTGATTTGAAAATAAAGCATTTCCTAATGGTCCTGGTGTAATATGTACAATATTTTTTGAACTGATTTTAGAAGTAGAAGGAATCAAATTACATTTACTTTGCCATTTAAATCCATTCTTTCCAACTACGTTGTCATTTTCAAAAAAAATTCTGGAACTTATTGGTAGCTCTGTTTCACGGGTGTTAGCAGGGGGGTTTGTACTTTTCTTACCTTTGTTTTTTACAGGTTTTTTTTTTTTTACTACCTTCATTTTGAATATTTATGATGTTCTCAATCATATCTTCATCTTGAATTGCAGGTGGATAATATTCTGGATCCGCATCGCTATCTTCCTCCTCAAAATCTTCAATAATGTTGTCCTCAATTTCACTGTCATCTGAATTAATTTCTTCAAGTAAACGCATTACTTCGTCATCATCCAGTTCACATGCTATTTTTAAACTAAAAAACGCACAATTATACGCTTCAGATAAATAATGTACTAAATTTTTAAAACTTAAAACTTTAAACCCTTTATTTATAACTATACGTCAAATCGATGAACCAAAAACAGCGTGTGTCACTAACTAGTAGTCGAATCGACAAACAAACATTTACGTTTATTACTAACTAGTAGTCGATTCGACGATGTGTGTCTTACGCAATCGAAGGTTGCTTTTCAACTGATAAATGTAGGTAATCATATTTTATCATAAAATAATGTCAACAACATTCTTGGAGATACGTGTGTCATAACAATGTGTACTATTAATAAACTGGAAATTATAGGAATTAAATTAACCTTGTTCGTCGAATCGACGAATAGTTAGTGTTCTAGGGTTAAAAGACTTCTCTGCACTATTTCCGAACTCAATTGAGTTCATTGGTGTCGATAACTTTATATGTAAGTCTATGACTGTTTGTTTAAAAATTCAGAAGTCGAACCTTGATGCAAAGAGGACAAGCCACTATGAGTCGTTATCCCTAACCTCTATCCAACCACACCATTCTAAGGGAATCTAAAGAAGTACATTGACTGGAAGAATAGTGGTTAAACTTCCCCATATCGGCTTCAAAAAATATATTATGAATTGCGTGTTCTAATAGAGAACGTGTCTATTCCTGGTACGTGTCTAATTTATTTGCAGTGTAAAAAATCGAAAACTTGATGTAGCTTCCTTGGATTTTCTTCAACGAGTGATTCCTTAAAATACTTAATTTTCCGATTGATCTGGGCTCGTAGAGTAGGTACTACAAATTCACCGATTTCTTGAGTCAAATTTGGTTTATTTGCAGCTTCATTTACAATATTCGATAGAATTGAACCATTTTGGCGTACACTTTCATCGAACATACTGATTCTTTGTTATCCATAACTAAATTAATAATTCTCTCGTCAAAAACATCCATAGACTTTTCAAAAATATTATCATTGTCATACTATAAACATTAAAATTTTTAAATTGATAAAAATGTTTTTAATTATTTTAAATAACGCATATATATATATATATATATATATATATAGGGTGATTTTTAGACATACGTATTTTAACCGCAAAAAATTCTTAATTCTAAATTTAGATTTTTTTAATTTTTATGTTCAAATTACCATAAAATCTATGTTTTTAATAAAATAAAAATACCCTTTTTTTGCGGCATTTTGTTCAAGTTAATTTTCGATAAATTTTGATGTATCAAATTAAAATTTGAACTAAAAGTTTTTAAATTATTCCAATTCAAGTATTACCATGATGTATGTATGTTTTTTTTGTATATTTATTTGCTATTAATTTTCAGTTGCCATCTAATCCAGATAAATGGTTAACAGTATCTGAAAATTTTGAAACTATGAAATTTTCCACACTGCTTACCAGCTATGGATGGAAAACTCATTATACTTTTAGCTCCTATACATAATGGAAGTGAATTTCATAATTCTAAATCTTTCTTCAGTATCGTATTATTTGCTTTAGTAGATGCCGAATATAATTTTCTATATGCTAATGTAGGATGTCAAAGTAGAATCTTAGACGGAGTAGTTTTTTGAAATAGTAATTTATTCAAAAAACTAGAATTTTTATTTTGCCAGGAAAAAATAAAAAAATACCTCATGTATTCTTAGGTGATGAGGCTTTTTTTTAATGCAAAACATGAAGCCATTCAGTACTATACCCTGCTGGATCAAGACAAAGGATTTTTAACTATCGCAGGTCGGCTTGATAGACTGTAGGAAAAAGATTGATTATTCGTGGTTTATTATTCCTAGCCTCATAATCTATCATTATTCGTTCCTAGTTCATGCAAGGAGGTCTATTTTCGTCCAAATTCGAGCTTGACATATATGAAGAATACCAATAAAAAACTATGCTTCTATATTTTTTAGATATTCAGATTTTAGTTTAACGTATTTATGAGGAACCTTGTATTGAATATTTAAATATAAGATACAAAAACTGAACATATTATAAATTTTTAACAACAAAATTATTATTATTTTCGCGATTTTGTTGAATTTTATTTATTGACATTTTGAATTCTAATGTTTATAAAAACATATTTTGATAATGTAATTTCTAGATTTTTATTTGATTTATAACTTATAAAAAACGTTGTATAAAATGCCTCATTTTCATGCTTTTTTATCTAAAAACAAAAAATTGTATCACACATAAATGGAAAAAATCCTTAATCATTTTGAAAATTATTTATGTTTAATAAATAAGAATATGATTATTCTGTATTAATTTCAAGACTACATAAATTCATTTTTGAGTTACAAAAATAACAAAATCCATTTTGATCAAAACTGTTTTTTCGAAAAATTTACGTTTTTCCGGGTTACTTTTAAAAGTTTTAAGAGTTTTTACTTTTATTTCACATAGTGCTAACTAGATTTAATATGTTACCAAAAACTAATGACACTAATGTACAAACACGTCATTATAAAATCGATACATTCATTTCTCCGCTTATAATCTAAAAGTTCGATTCATCGGAAAATTATTTATATTCATGTATTGTAGTTACTATTAAAATTCTGAAACTGACAAAAATATGTTTCAAATAAGGTAACAAAAGGTGGCAATGATTTGAATTACGAGATTAATACATTTTTCCGGCTCGTTGGCGACAAGATATACTGGAATTGTGATGAAGATGAGATGCGTATGACCCGTATAAAACACATGTCCGAAGAAAATGAATTGTGTTTGGTAGAAATTAAATCATTGAACGACGATATTGATAAAATGGTGCTTGATCACAAAAATAAAGTCCAAGAATATGAAATAAAAAAAAATCAATTTGACGAACGGGTGGTAAAAGTATATCGAGAAGCACAACTGAATAAAGTTCGGATTGAGTAAGATATAGAATAATTATAAATAATTCATATGCGTTTATTGGAGTGTGATTATAATAGGTATTTATTTAAAAATCAATTTATACTAGGGCTCTTAGTTTGGTACGTATATTGATATATATGTATACATGTAGTCCAAACATTAAATAATAATATATAGGAATACTCGTGTATTCTGACATGTGTTAAAAAATGATAACAATTATTTACTTATATGAGCTTTGGAGCACCATTCTAGCTAATCTAAAATCAGTTAACACTAAAAATTAAATCAGTCCATAAAAATCTAGGACTGGGCAAACTCACCCATCTAGCCTTCTAAAATGACGCACTTCTTACAATTTAAATTTGAACTAAGACATAAGTCAAATCATAGAGGTGATAAGATATCAATATTCGAGCATTAACGGTGAAAATAAATAGATACAAGTCGGACTCTAAAATAGCCACTTCCTTTATACTTCAGTATTGAACGATAAATAATATAACTTTAAAACAAAATATAGGTAACTTGTTTTATTTTGTTGAATTATACTAATTTATTCTAGCATTACAAATTTAATACTTATAATTAATTTAAAGCATTATAACATATGTATTGATATCCTTAAACATCTTGGTATTTTTAATTTTGGTGTAATTAAGGCGTAGTTATATTGAGTCATCGTTTACCAGCAAATCTGTAAATATTTTAAAAATATTTAGTAGTGCATTTTAAGATTCTTCACTTTTTAAAATATTCTGCAGCAGAGTATATTGTTCAAAATATGATGAAATGTTCATCATTTTAAATACTGAGTCAATATTTAAATTTATAATCATTTAAGATTTTTATAAATATGGTCAACGGTGGATATCCCCACATAATTCTTAAATTATTTCACTTATCTTCAAAATGATTTAATAATTTTTTAATAATATTCCACTTTATAATACGAAATTAAAACATAAATCCACATATAAAAAAAATAAATATATATAATGTAATAAAAAATACTGTAAAGTTTGAAAATTGTATATAAATTATAAATACAAAGCTTAAAAGATAGATTAAAAAGAAAAAGAAAATAAAAAATTGTAAATTCATAAAATGCTTGCAGATTATTTTTAGTAGATGATAAATTATCATTTATTAGTATATTGCGCTCTTCATTAAATTTTATACTTACACAGAAGAAAAAACAGAAATGAAATGCTAATAAACTTGATGGAACGCGAGAAAGAATTGGATGACCTTGAAAAAATAAATAAAGAAAACAAAAGGAAGTTCATCGCTTATAAAGAAATCAATATCGTAGAAACAGAGCAAATGAAAAAAGAATCGTAAGATAATACAATATAAGCACAATTGTTAGATTCATCTTTAACTAATCACCTTAAACTTCTATTTATTTATTATTTAATACCTAATTTTGGTATGCTATAATAGTTATTCTAATACGTCTTGTAATATACAAAATTGTTCAACATCTGTACGTAAAATAATTAATCATCCCAATAAAAACTGGCCTTATATAATTCCATAAATTTAAATATCTTATTCTTATTCAATTACTGTTGACCAACAATTTTGTTTCAAGATCTGCAATGGTTTCTCATATTTTTACATGCGAATCATTATTTCAGTTTCTAGGCATATTATAAATGCATGTATTACAATATAAGATCAATTCTCGTGGCTGGTTGAAGGCAAGATTTCAAGCAGTCACCGAAACTGCTAATTAAAATTATACAAATTCATATTTTATATACCTATAGCTAATAATGATTTATGTACGTGTAATATGTTATACTAGTTAATCTTGTTTGATGTTGACCGTGAAAAATTAAATAACCACGAATTAATCCTTAAACTTCAATAAATGTACATCTATACAGATTTATAACACGGTGATATAGATCAATAGTTTATCTAATCATAATAACTAATTTATTTTATGTAATTAAAATATTCGTTTTTCGTGATCTTATAAATCCTTGTGTCAACACATCTTTAATATGCAAATTTTGGAAAATATCATGTCTCTAGTTTTTATAGTTTTGACTACCGTTGATTTTGAATATATCAGCCAGAACTTCTTTTTTTGATTAGGTGTAAAAATTATGTCATTCTTCATAAATCTATAATTTGTAATAACATACATGTATTTAGCTATTGATAATTATTATGCCGTCCCACATTTAATGAATATTACCTATTTTTTGTAATCGGTTCTATACATGAAAATACCCTAATATTAGTTATCGGTTAGTCAGGATCGCACCGTTCTATCATAAGTGTCAAACTCCATAGAACTTATGTTTTATTTTATGTTAATAAGTGAAAAATTGAATACCTAGATAACTGAAAATAGAAATATATTAATTGTGAAATCTTTTAGTGATACAAAATGGGAAAATAAAATCGCCAGTTTCATTATTGTATACCATCAAATTACTATATACTCTATTCGGAATGTGATCGTACCTCGGCGGCGACCAGTTTTCGTTCGCAACGGTCAGACGCTTCCCCCACCTAGTTAAACAACGGTTCGAAATTCCGATCGTGTATGCTCGGCGAAACGGTCGCTAATGCTGCGCGTGCGGAAGTACTAAATTGTTTACGCGCGATGATATACGATTTGAATTTCATTGTCCTAGAACCCTGCATTCGTTACCTCCCTAGCTAACCTACATTCTCTACGTGTCTCGTTGTTTTGTGTTTTTTTTATTTTGTTGTTTTATTGTGAAACAATTTCAATTTCACAAAGTATTCATGAGTGAAGATGTTCATGAAATGGTCGACGTAGCGGAAACAATATCTCCAAAAAGAAGAAATATAAATGGAAAAGTGTGTAAAATATTCAAAATTTTAATAACATTTGCTTATAATGAAGAATTAAATAATTTATAATTGTTTCAAATTATAAATATAAGTTATTGTATATGAATAGTAATTTTTATTAAAATTATTATTATAATTATTCGATGTATGATGAACATTCAAATCCTTTTTGTTTTAAATAATAAATTATGAACAATTAATTTGAATACATAATATTTATTCTAATAATTATCTACATTAAAATTTAAGCTGAATTTTAATACAATTTGCCATTGCATTAATATCTTACTTTATACTGGTTGTACGATTATAATATTGTAATATTGTTGTATTAAACAAATATTGTAGAGAATAAATTATCTTAATCATTGTTATATTTTTTTTATGTGCAAGTACGGGTCGTATATTTAAAATAATCATTGGTTAGTTGTTGATAGTTTAGATGACACCACAATACGTGTAGCGGGCAAATGTGGTGTTGACCTGTGCACGTGTTCCGGCAGCGTGTATTGTCCAAAAAGGAGAGTCAATTCTTTGTATAAATAATACACGTGCATAACTTCTGAACCACCTTATAAATGGGTATCTTATATCTATATAATCAGTATAAAGCGACATATTTACTGTATATTTATATTATATATTTGTACCTAAACAATATATATTATATATGTATGTTAATTTTTTTTTTAGTGGATACAAAGTCGTCAAAAGGTCATTATAGTGAATATGTACAAGGACATCAAAGTTAAGTCTCCAAATATGCCTTACAAAGAAATGATTGCCGAAATATCACATATATCGGATATTGATCGTAATTCAGTAATATCCATTACTTCCAAATATAAAAAATGTAGAACTGTTTCGTCCCCTAATAAGACTCGCAATAAAAAATGTTTGTTTGATAATATTGACGAATTAGATAGAAATGCGCTGCGGCAAAAAATACATTCTTTTTGACTAAAAAATGAGATACCAACAATAGACAAGATTCTGCAAGCTGTAAACGACGATCCGGCACTTCCATATTATAAGCGTACGGTATTATATGAAACAATTAAAAAACTAGACTCGTATTTACCAAACGCAAACGATGTAGTGTATTGACTGAAAGAGAAGACCTACTCGCTTGGCGCCACAACTACTTATATGATATTAGGAAATATCGGAAAGAAGGTCGGTGCATTTATTGTCTAGACGAGACCTCGTTGAACAGTTTTATCAAAACACGACGCCTTCAACAAAGGTCTTACAACGGGAGCGAAGAACCCGACAGTTAAAGGTAAAAGATTAATTATTTTACATATTGGGTCTGAAAAAGGATTTTTGGAAGGTGGACTTTTATGCTTTAATTCTAAAAAAAAAATAGTTTAGATTATCATGATAAGATGAACGGTAACGATTTTCATGAATGGTTTAAGTCCATCATTCCTCGTCTGGAGTCAAACTCGGTGATTGTCATGGACAATGCGCCGGATCATTCTGTGAAATCCGAAAAAATACCAAAAAGCCAATCGAAGAAAGAAGAAATTTTGACGTGGTTATCATCGAAAGGAGTACAACTCGACAGGCCAATGATAAAACCCCAGCTGCTCCAAAAAGTACGTCAAATAAAATCGCAATACACTTGTTACGTTGTTGATAATATGGCCAAAGACGCCGGGCACACAGTACTTCGACTCCCGCCGTATCACTGTGAGTTCAACCCAATTGAACTAGCATGGGCGATGGTTAAAGGATACGTCAAGAGTAAGAATACGACATTTAAAATAGACGACGTTCGAGCTCTTCTTAACACTGGAATTGAAAGAGTTACCGATGAATATTGGAAAAATGTTATTCGTGATGTCATCACACAGGAAGACACAATTTAGCAAGTTGACACCATCATGGACGATATTATAAATAACTTAGAACCCTGTGTCCTAACTATAAACGATGAGAATTCTTCCCTTGATGATTCTGAATAATGTTTTGTTAATATATAAATATATAATAAATCCTGTAATAATTTTTTTCCTTTACGATTATTATAAAAAAAATGCATGATGTTTTTTATTAAATAGTTTTAATTTTTTTTTAATACCTACATGTAAATATTTTGACGGTGATTATAAAAAAAACCTTATTAATGTTTGATAAAAAATGTTAATAAAAAAAATGTTTATAAAAATTATGTGTCATATATTTTTTCGTTTATACCAGCATAATAATGTTACGTTATGAAATAATTGTATATAATCATAATAAAAACTATAAAGAGTACATTCGCAATATGTGTAAAATAAATATACATAATAACAAAAATGTTTGTAAATTATTATAATAATTAATAAATTACTAATCTTTAATTTATACCCGAGCGCGTAATATACGACGCGTATTCGGGTACCAACCACGTATAAAACTGCAGCCACGTACCACAATACATTTCTAATTAAGTGTACATTTGAGCTGTCGATACTATACTAATACGACGCTCCCATTGACGAAAGCTCGTAAGACTAGCACTACAGAATGAAGTCACGCCACGCCTATGCGCAGAAGTCGCCCGCCGAGGATTATCTCATTCCGAATAGGGTATAGATACGCTATATAAATTTACAATGCAATTTACTATCTGAAGTAGATAATATTAACCCTAAGGCTGGGCGCACATTGAGACGCAGGTGATGCAGTTCAGTGTAGGGCAGCACAGCGTAGTTTTCTGTAATCTATTAGTTAGAACGTACTAGCGCATATTGGGAGGCAGGGCAGGGCAGATCAGTGCTGTGTCTATGTTAGCCTGCGTCACGTAGTGTTCGCGACACAGATTACTGCACACGTGCCACGAGCTTTGGCTAATATTACGATATTACTGTGTAATTATAATTTTAAACTAAACTAATTGAAATTGTTAATTAAGTCAAGTTTTTTTTAAAAATAACGATGGAAGAGACTTTAATCGAAGCCGTCAGACATTACAATGTCTTATATGACACTACACTCTATTCGCCGTAAGTTGACCCACTTGCGCGCATGCATACTGAGCCGCCGGAACGTTCAGACCCCCCACGTCAGAGACAGGTGGTCCGTGATTGGTCAGTGGTGTTCGGCTGTCGACGGTCCTCGTCGTAGTAGTCAGCTGCCGCCGTGCATACAGAATTTACAAAATAATTGTTACGAATTATATCGATATTATATTTTAATACGGTATACACGGCATCTGTAATAAATTCAATACGATCGCAACAGTCTATTACTGAACCAAAATACTTACTGTATACATTTTATTATTATTAAGTCGTATCATATATAAATAATGTTAGGTATGTTGTAAAGATATTTAATTAAAAATAACACGTAATAAAACACTTACGGTTATAATATACGT
>JACXSJ010004445.1:0-13171 GCA_014851325.1 Pentalonia nigronervosa
GAGATTTATCATCATTTACCACTAGTTTTGGTAAATGACATCAATGACCGGTGAAAGATGTACATTTGAATTTAAAATCTGGTTTTTTACATCATTTACCTATATAATCAAATCATTTTGGTAAAAGACGTCATCCACCGGAGAATGACGACATTCACCAATATTCATCTTTCACCGTAACATATATATATATATATATTTTTTTTTTATGTAATATTTAATATTAAAAGTTTTTATCGTTTACTATAATGTTATAATACAGTTACGTTTGTTTTTAAGTAAAAAAGTGAACAAGTTATTTCCAAATGGTTTGGTAGTTTTTTATTTATTTTATAGAAGCTAGAAACACTTAATTGTATAAGTAACCTAAAATTATCAAATCAACGGTTACATTTTATTTGTATAAAAAAAAAATGCAATCGTTAATTTAAAGTTGCACATTAATTAATTAAAATTAATGCCGTAAGATTAAGTTCTAACTACCTATGTCCAATTAATAATTTAATTTTTACGTTCCCTACCTATACGAGAGAAACAAACAATAAGGTACTTTATCACTAATCAGATAATGAAACAAAAATTAAAATACCTTCCCCCCCCTCTCCCACGACAAATTCCTGCGGATACAGGAAATGGTCGGGAAGTATCTCCTTCGACACAAGTATCTCGAATACGTATCTTAGATACAATATTGTATCTTGTATCTCGATACAATTACGAGAAGTATCGAGCATCTTGTATCGCGATGCAATATTAGTCAACGCATAGAGTAATTCGTAAAAATATTTAATCGAAAAATACTCGATACTTTTAAAAACTAATCTTTTACGATTATTTTCATTCGCCTACAGTGGCTTTCATGAAAATTAGTACTCAGCTGTTCGGTGGATATTTTTACGTAGGGTTACTAAAACACGTGTCATGGAAGGGAATTATGCGCATGAATAATAATATTTTATTTCCGTAAAAATTATTAACTATTTAAAATATACATATATGCCTAACGCGTATTAAAATGTGTATAGACGATATTTTTAAAAAAACGCGACTTATTTTGTTCAAATGTATCGATTATTGAGTATCACGGTATTGATTTTTGAGTATCTTGCCCACCTCTGCATGTAGCTCTGTCTATCGCGTATAATTTTTTAGAACAGTTAAAAATTAACAAAAAAAAAAAGACCTATAATACGTAATTATCAATTTACAATATTAATATTATAAAAATTATTTTAGTCCAATTTATTTTATTTTTTTAAATACGGTTACTCTAATCTAACCTAACAGCCTAGTAGTGTATTTACGAGGGGGGATTTGGGGAAATAGATCCCCCCTTGGAGTGTGACTTTTTTTTAGTGAAAATTAAAAAAAAAATTGAATTAAATCTACAATAGTTTTTTTAGACGTCTAAAGTTGGAATTTTGACTAAATCATGAAAATTTGCATTTTTTTTTTTTATTTAGAAATTCATGAAAGTTTTTCTGTTTAAACCTCAGATTTGAAAATTTAACACAAGAATCTCATTAGTTATTCTACATTTCACAAAAAAATGAAGCGTACCATAAATTCAAACTAATTTTTTATGAGCGTTTGAAATTAGACATTGAATATTCACCTGTAAATTATACCAATTTTCTTATTGTATTGTAATTCGAAAATGAATAACCGTATATTATACTTGACATTTTTAAGCTTTAAAATTTAATATAAGGTTCCTCGAAAAAGGTTATGATAATAGTCAATATAAATTAAAATCAATTTATAGTTTTATGTATTTCAAAAAAAAATATCTACTGCCCTTCTATTCATAATGATAATCTGAGAAATAATAAACTTAGAAAAAATTGGGGGAGGGGGAAAGTACCTACTTATTTAAAATCTAAAGGTGTTTTATGTGTGCTTTATGCTGAGTTACCGGTTAATATATTTTTTCAGTATAATTTCAATCCACATGAAATATACTGTATTTCATTTAAAATCAATAGAAATAAAATATATGTCACGCTATAGTAATTTTATTTTCATAAATTGTATTGGTATAAATACATATAAATTTATCTTATTTATCTAAAGTAGTCTTTAATATTATCACATAAATTCAGCAGTATTAAAAAAAAAAAATTACAGTGTCAGTGGGACTGATCTACTAGCATGATAATATAATATAATATATATTATATAAAATCACATTTTTACCATAGATGATCATAAATGTTACATTAAAAAAAAAAAAGAATAATAAAAAATTAAGTTTTGATTATTGATTGTTAACATATTTGTATAGCAATAATAATTAATAAGTAATAACTAATAAAATAATAACCATTAGGTAAATTTATTTTAACATAAATGTTTTTGGACTGGATATAACTTTTTTTCTAATCATAAACGATTTCAGAAACGCTTTGTTTATAAATGATTGCTATTGGTTACATAATAGTTTATACTTTATAGTTCAGAGATAAAATTAACCTATTATATTATAATTGCATAACAAACTAACATAGAAAACTACTTGAAATTTTTCCTTTAAAATAATTTCTAGTTCCTTGTAATTTCCTAAAAACTTTTATGATTCATAGATTTTCCTTGTAGAGGAAAAATATCGAGTGGTGTTCTCCATTTTTTTTTTTAACTAGAGTTTTGGTCCTTGAATCCATTTTCAATAAATGTAAAATACTAAAGTGTACAATATGTTATATTATATTGTTCTGTAAATTATACCAATGACAATTGTCTTGTGTGGTGATAGTTTAATATTATAATTATACATATCAAATCTAAAATTAAAAAAAACTACCAATGAGTATGAATAATAACAATGTTATGGCGAGTGTGTTATTTAATTGGTAAATATGGCTTAAGTTTACACATTAACGATTTGAATGATTGGTATAATAGTAATTCATTAAATGTTTATAATTTTCTCACAATTTAAGAAAATAAGTAAAGTGTTTGATTAATTCAAGTATTTTTAACCAGCATTTTAATGTTATAAATTTATAATTAATACTAATTTCATCTGAAATAAAATCTAAATTAATTATACACAGCATAATTGAAATTAAAATGATTATTAAGATTAATAGACTTATATTGAACATTATTATAGTTTAAAAAAACAGATGTTAGAATTCTGTGAGACTATGAATCACTGAAAATGTTAAAAAAGTATCGAAATTCAAATTATTACTTAAAGATCAAAATATAACAAATTAACAATTTCAGGCTTGAATGAAAATCTTTTTATCACTAATTTACATTGTGTAAAGCTTACATTTTAGTTAAACAAATTAAAAAATATGTTTTATGATCGTTAATAGGTATATATATATATATATATATATATATTTTTTTTTGTATTACATTTTTTTTATGTAAAAAAGTATAAATAAAATATAAAAAAGAAAGAAATAAAACTAATAGTACAAAATTAGTGATGGAAGATCTTCTATATAATGAAACTAGTTCACTAATAGTTTAAAGTATTTACAATTATTGTTAATAATATTAATTAAATTAGGCTTATAAAATAAAATTTTATAATAAAAATTATCGTGATCAACTGATTGACTATACAAAATGTATTTGTGTAAGGAAAAAAAAATAAACATTAAAATTGTTTGGATAAAAACTGTGGTTGAGATACACATTCTGCACTTATATTTTTCTTGTTCACAACCATGGTCAAAGGAAGGTTTACTCTTATGCTAGGGTACTGGAACGTCTGAAAACAATACAAGCAATATATAAGTATATACCTTTCATTAAGATTTTATTTATTAAATTTGAGAAGAAAATAACCTGATTTATATATTTTGCATCAATATGAGTCAAATAAGGTTCGGGAATAGCCACAGAGTCTCCTATGATTGGTCCTCTACCTTGAGCCAGATTGTATACAGATACAACAACACACGATAATTCTTTATCCACCAGGCAGAATGTACTAGTAAAATTATTTTGAACATCTAATAATACAAAACTACATAAGTCGCAATATTATTAATTGTACTTACTAAGGGACAGGCTCCTGACTGTATACAACACATACAACTCGGCCACATACCACACTATTAGCATTAAAACCAGTTTGGAGTTTTGATAGTGGAATGTGTTCTAATATTACATGACCTTTCAATGTTTTTATTTTATTGTTATACAATCCCAAGCAACTTGGGTTTAAAGACTAATTATGACAAAAAAACAAAAAAACATATTATAGTTATTTAAGATCCAAGTACCTAGTCTAATTTTAATATTGATTTAAAAATGATTATGTGATTAAATATAATAATGCACATTAAATATGTTGTGTAATAGTACCTCTGTCATTTGTTGCAGTCGCTTATTTTTAACCTGACCCTTTCGTTGATATAATGTTTGTGTCGAGGTTAAATATTTAATAAGATCATCCAAAGTTTCTTTAGCTGTAGTCCACATTGGATCCAATATTGAGGCTTGTTCAAAGCTCAATAAAGCATCCGTATAAATTTCTCCATACTTTAAAGCCTAAGACACAAATTATATTCTAACTATTAATTAATTAATCACATTGTTACAGTAAGTTTCACTTACAATGCCTCTATTAAAATGAAGAGCAGCATTTTTGGCAGCTACAGGGTCTTTGAGCTAAATATAATTTTAAAAATGTAAAATTAATATCATTCTAAGTATATTAAATTAATGTATTAACATACAGCTTCCTCAAAAGAGTTAATTGATTGTCTAAGGAGTTTATCTTCTTGTCTCCTAAAAAACAAGGAAAGATAAGCATTTCCAAGTATTGCCCATGATTCGCCATCAGTAGTGTCCAACTCAACAGCTTCTTTTGCATATTCAATGCCTGCATTAAGGTTTTCCTTAACATTTTCACTTGTCAACAACTGAGTCTCTCGCATTATAATCGATAGATTCCTCAAAATTACCTTACATTTACCCTGGAACAGATAAATAAAGTTTAAACATAAATACATTTGAAAAAGTACAATATACAATAACTATGACACAGATTTAAATCCAAATTGCATTTTTTTTTTTTAATGTGTTTTAATATAGCTTTTACAGCACAAAATTTGTTTCATACAAAAAATAACATAAAAGGACCAGTGCCGATTTTACAAATTTTCCGCAATATTTTTATATTTTAATTGCTACTTTAGTTATACTTTTCCATTAATCTACTGCTTGATATATATTTAGAAGAGGGAAGAGGGAAGGGGGAAGGGGGTAAATATGCTATATTATATTAACAAAAATGACTAACAGGAAAAACTCTCAGTCCTCATAGAATTATCAGATTTTGATAAATATTTTTTTAGCTTAAAATTATATTATTTTTAAAGTTTGTGATTAAAATATTCAAAAATGGAGTTCAATGTGGTTTGTAGAATATTACTTACTATTAGTAAAAAAATTACATTGGTACCAGGCTGAATATTTTTTAAAATTATTTATATGATAAGAGCATTTTTAGAAATTATAAGGGCATTTTTTAAAATTATTTATTGAGTAAATTATTTGTATATTTTATAAAAATGTACCATGAAATATCCCATAAAAAATAAAAAAATGAAATGGATATTATTGTTATTTCATGATATTATCTTTATTACACATTATGTTTTTACCTATGTACCAATGGTAACTGCAAAATGGTCTAACAAACAAAATTGGTGTCACACGCAGGTAGTATGTATATTATACATAGTTTGTCTTATTTAAGGCTTGCATTAAATGCGATTAAATACAATTTTTTTAAAATATTTAAATCTATGCTCTACAAATAACATATTAATTACGTGTTTCAATGAGGCAAGGAAACAATATTTAGCTTCAGAAAACCTTTTTAAATGAACTAAACATTCGCCGAGCGAATTCCAGGCATCTAAGTTTGTTGGATTGAGTTTGACAGATTTAGATAATATATTAATACATTCTTCAGACACTGGTTGAGTAACACTCAAAGTCCTGCCTAGTAAAAAAAAATACTGTGCTTTGTTTTCAGCAACTGCAGCTTCTGAAAGTTTAAGAGATATATCTATGTATAATTTGGATTGAAGACAGTATCTATGTTATTACCTTCATTTGTTTTCATCAATGTTAATACTTCTTTAATCTTTTCATTGAGTAGTTCTTTGTCATATGATACCTTTTCAGTATTGTCTTCTAATGAATTTTTATTAAACGAATACAGCTCTTTAACAATGGACTAAAAGCAATGAAATATGATGGGAAAAAAATAAAAAAATTGGTTTTAAGTATCAAGCCAAAGGATATCTCCATTTATGGTAGGTACCTGAAGATAATTAAGCGTGGGCGTACATTTGTCCTGTTCAGAAACTTCATTTTCTTCTCGCAAATTTAAGCCGTTTAGTTTTTCTAAGTCGTGATCATAGTTTTTCCCAGACTTATCGTCGTCTGTCTGTAGAGTATTGTTCATTTTAAACGAAACCTATACAATTCGGTTGGGTATAACAAAATTCGTAAAGACATTAAACACAGATCGCATGATTACTACCTACCAAAATAGATCCGGTTTTTTTTTCAAAGTTTATTGCACCCTTGTGTAAGAGTTATCAATGGTAGTTTGAATTATTTCCCAGCTTAAGTCGGCTTACTGGCTTTCATCAACCATAAAACAATAATTATTGTCGTTCATGTCTCCGTAGTCGAGAACAGCAAAACACCTAACCGTAAAGAGTTTAGAATCAACACTAAACCATAATGATATTATGATAACTCCCAAGGAGTCCGACGCTCAGCTCGTACAGCCGTCGTACATTTGGTTCTTATCACTTGCTGATAAGGTGATAACGAAATACCATAAATTTGGTTGCCTATGAATCATTCACAAGGGGTTTTCTATTATCGTTTTTCTTCCCCGATGGGCAGGAATGTCGAAGTCGAATAATGTACGTCTTTTATTTTAGTCGAATAATTGCACTTGAAAAAGGTTATAGTCGAACTGCACTCGGGTAAAACACATGTATGATGGTCGAACTGCCAATGCCAAAGGTCCTGTGTTCTGCATTTGAGTATTTATTTTTAACTTTTAATAGTTTTTAAATCGTACCTACGATGTATTATTAGGTTTGGGACACAGCGACGAAAAAGCGTGTATTGAGTTTAATGAAGTGCTGCTTTTACATAGGCCGTATTAATCTAAACTTTTATTGATATACCAGAGTAAGTAAATTCACAGAATATAACAATAAAGGTAAAGTATCTGGTTTTATTTTGGACTGTATCTCAAGAAAAACCAAACATTAGCTATTTTTCGAACACATCTTTTTGAGACAGCAACTGAACTGAATATCATACGCGTTATGTGTGTATGTGTTTTCAGTTCAGGTCTTCAATGTCGACAGCGCAGCTCAATACTATATAGCAGGGATGGGCAACTGGTGGCCCGCGTGCCTTTTTTATCTGGCCCGCTCTACATTTTCAAATTGCATCATACAATTTTAAAGTTTATCGTCTATACTTTATAATCTATAATGTATAGACTATATACTCTATACTCCATCTGAGTCTATCTTATCGTATAATTGTTATCTAGTATTGAACATCGTTAAATGTATAAATGTCATAATACAGTTATAGTATATACACATGTATGTATACGTATAGCTTTTAATCATAGCTGTTTGTACCGACCTATTTAATTATATCAGTTTCTTTGTATCATTCGTGCCGTGCTGTCGTTGAATTTATTATTTTCGTGTTTTTGTAGTGCCTAATAATGTCCGCAAAAAAGCGTAAAATTGATGATGAAAATAGAACTTTTAACACCTCATGAGAGAATGACTATTTATTTATTATTAACAAACAAAAAAAACTTCAATGTCTAGTTATAAAAAAATACAAATATATATTAAAAATATGCATTTATTTTTTTTTTTTACTCACAATTTTTATAAATATAAACATATTACTAAAAAAATGTTTATGTTTTCTAGATTTTTACTAAATATTTATTAATAAAAACGGGAAATTTAAGTCAAATGGGATTTGAAAAATACGATACAATAATACCTAGTGAAAACTCTTAAAATAAATATACATTCTATATCATTATAATATACATCATAATTTTTTTTTGCCAAATTTTCAAATCGAAATATTGTATTATAAACTTATCATTTGACATTTATCATCAAATATGCTCTAAAGAAAAGTAAGATTGTTTAGAAATATGCTCATAAAACTACAAAATCACTAAACATGTAAAAATATGCACTATAAACTTTTAATATTTTTTTCGTAGTATTATGAAATTAATTTCAAGCTTCCTAAATTAATACATTTTATAGCTCCGAAAAAACATGCAAATGCAACAACTCCCAAGCCCTAAATTCATATATATATAATATTTACATAACAGTGCCGTAAACAGACATTTAATACAGGGGGGGAGGTTCTTCGTGGTAATTACTATAATTACATTGTGTTAATTTAAAAAAAGTTGGTTAATTAGGTAAACGTAGCATGCTACTTGATATTTTTCCTTTACAATGAAAATCTATGAATCATAAATATGTTTCTATAATGTCGAATATCAATAATACATCTACTTTAATACAAATAATAAACAGCAAAAATTTTTTTTAAATTCTTCTCGAAAAAAAAGTTGTATCCAGCCTAAATACATAATATATATTATATATAAAAAAAACATGTTATTTTTATTTTTATAACTATGTTTTGGTATTCTATAATTTTATATAATATTATTAAAAAAATTGTCCTTTTTTATAGTTTTCTTGAATTTCTAGATAGCTCGTCCAAAACTTCTTATGTGTCATCGATAGGTTAGCCTGTAGGGGGATGCCAAAATGGAAATTGCCTCCCCTGGAAATTTTTAACTGTATGAATTTTAATATCAAGCATATGACATATGTACATTTTTTTATTTATTTATAATAATAAACGGGCAAAATCATTTTATCAAAGTATTACAAATTACAGAATAATATAAAAATTATTGACACATGGAAACCAATAGATATAGTGACAATAATACCAATAAACTAACAGAAAATCAAAAAAAATTGATTATGTAAAAGTCAAAACAAAATAATTAAGACTTATGTTTAAAAAATAATAAAGTTTCAGCTTTGTAGATTGGGCGAGATTAATCAAAGTAAATCTAATACAGCGGAGTTTTTATTAGCATTTAAAGAACTCTTGAAAAAATTAATTATTGCCACAATTTTTTTTAATTTAGGTACATATAAAATAAATCAGAATTACAAGTATTTCTACCAGAGATTCTAAATCCGATTAAATTTGTTGTTTCTGGATAGTTGATTTAGTTATTTAAAATATCATAAACATATACATTTTAACCATTAAATCATGTCGGATAGAAAGAGAATCAAAAACTATATATACTCCTGCTCACGAAAGTCCGACCATAAACCAACCGCACATACTCGTCCGTCGTTGCGCATTGTCTATAGTAGAGATCTCTATTTCATGTGTAGTTAAATTCACGGATACACATGAAATTAATATTCACGTATGCAATCACGTGAAATAAATTCATGTGAATCTGTGAATTTAACTTCACGTGAGTACGTGAATATTATTATTAAATCACGCATTTATTATTACATTTGAAATTTTATTTTCAATACATCTTGATCGTTAATTATCTTCCCTAATGGTTTCCTAGTTTCTACATAACAGTAATCGGTGATAAATTATTTATTATGAACAGAATATCCACAGAAAACTAATATTTTAGAATACGTTTTTTTCGGTAAATGTTTATTATGAAATTTATTTACATTTTACATACATTTAAAAATAATTGAAAAATATTCAATTTAAATAATGAAAATACAATTTCATAAATTTCGTTACAAAAATTATGTATAGCATAAAAATTGACAAAATAAGAACGTGTTTTAAATTTTATTTATTTATTAATTTTGGACAAAAAGCTCAATTTTTTCACATGCATAATTTACTCATATAATACAATAGTGACATTTAATATAATATTACGATAAATGTATTATATAATATATGTTGTAATTTAATAAATCCTAACAGATATCTATGTGCATATAGGTATTATAAATTATAGTAAGAATATTATACCTATAAGTACTACATGTTGTGTGAAATTGAATAACAACAGTTTAAAAAAAAGATAATAATAAACTAGTTAAACCGTATGCTAATCGGTTCGCAGTACGAATTTTGTACTGTTCGTAGAAATTTTCATGTCGCTGTCGTATGCATAGTATATACATTTATCCACCCGTCCCGTCATTTTACGATTATACTGTTTATGAAACATTTATTTTGAGAATATTAGGTATAAATATTCTAAGTTTTTGGTTTTTACGGAAATTATTATATCTTTTTTAAATATTTTATTAAAATTTAATGAGTATAGTAAATAGTAAATAGTAAATATTATGTTTTAAGCACACGTAAAGTAAATGTCCGTGATTTACTAATTAATTACACGTGAATTAAATTCATGGATTTTTAAATTTAAGTACACGTGAACCTTAATTCACGTTCAAATTTGAGAGCTCTTGAGAGTAGTGAGAATGGAACTATGGTGAGAGAAAATCCGGCTCGCGACCGTCAGTTGCTCGGAGTACGGAAAGTCGTTTTCTCGTAGTCCTAAGTATAGTTCTAAACCAAAAGAAAAGTATCTATAGATAGTACACATATAGAAATGTGTTTCATGATATCCACATTTAAATTATCCACATTTTATTTTGTATATATATGCATATTTTACCATTTTTTATTTATAAGTGCATAATTTGTGTTTTTTTTTTGTTTTAAGTGCATATTTGACAGTTTTCGATGCAAAATGCTGAAAAATACCGTAATTTTATATTTTATTAACTGAATCTAATAAAAGTTTGATTACATGGTTATACGGAGTATAAAATATATATAATAATAAAATATAAATAGAATTTTCGATAACTCTCGTCGATTGTTACAATCAAAACTTATCTTAAAACTGAGAGCTATTACAATCTTATCAAATATTTTGACAGAATGTTTAATAATTTGTAGTTAGTTGCCGTCTAGTTCACGACCGATGTTAAGTATACTGCGCGTTTCGAGTTTTACCGTGTATTATTATTATATTTTATTTAAGTTTAAATTATTTATATTTATTTTAATTTTTTTTTTGTCCTAAATTTTTGATTTTTTAATGCATATTTTTCAAATTTTTCGTGCATATTTAGTTATTTTTTAGTGCATAAATGCATACATATTTATACATTTTTCAGTGCATAAACATCCTAACCCTACTCATCACTGAATAAATGCTATAAATGTATGCAGTATGCTTATAGTTTGAGTAGAGGGTGCTTCATGCCTAGTTTTGTGCATTATCTAGATAAAAAAATATTTATCTTTTTATCTTATCTAGATGTATATAAAGATTATCTGAGAACAATTATTTAGATAATTATTTAGCAAATAATTAATTTAGAAGACTTTACAGAAAATTATTTTAAATTCTATACATTTACTGCGCTTTGTAAACACTACAAAATTAGATCATCAAATAGTTTATAATTAATATTAGGCGGGCCGCACACCAGAGAAATTATAAACACGAAACTATAATTGCATGAAACTAGCTGATATATTTGTATAGGGAAACACACACCGAGTTTCATGCAACTATTTTTATTTATAGTTTACGAAATTTGTTATTCTGGTTTCATTGTTTCAGTTTCATGAACATTTTCACACAGTCGTGCTCGTTTTTAGTTTTTACCGAGTGAATTATGCTATATCATATAATTTGATTTATAAACTTATTCACTATTCATACTTTTCCCGAAGTTTATATCTTTTTTGATGATTTTTGGCCCAACTATATGTACTAAATTATCAAAATTACTTTTACCCATACGGTAAAATGTTTTAAATTTATCTGGGTCGCTATGTAATTCATTTGCAACAACACTAGTACTAGAACATATATTAGATACATTTATCGGATGTACCCAATAACGACGTTTATTTGAAATTTTTTTTTGACGTGCCCACCACCAAAGCAAAATCACATCATCCTCGTCAGACATTTTGAAAACTAATCATATTTCTATAATTTCATTGTTTAAGTTTCTTCAATATACAGATCAACGTGAAACTAGTTTCTGAAACCGATTGCATATAAAAAGTTTCGTGTTTATAATTTCTCTGGTGTGCGGCCCGCCTTATATACCAAATAATATTCAATAATGATAAATGATAATAACTACATGCAGTATGCTGGTGACGGAGGTTGGACCGATAAAATGAGTAAATGACTATTTAATATTTTAATATAATAATATTACATCAAAAAAAATTCAATGTCGATACTTTAAGAATTTAAGATAGTAGTCAATGCATAGTATAAGAATAATTTCATTTCAGAGAAATTATTGTTAACAGAGTTCATACCTACAAAGCCGCGCACTAACTAGTTAAAAAGCTAAATAATATTTTTTTTGATAATTTTTAACTTAATACTAGTTTAAAAAAAATGAGTAAAAATGTGTTAAAGTATTAATGTAAAAATATAATAAATTATATTTAAAATTTAAATTAATTCAAATTAAATTTATTCTGTGGTTTTACTAAAATAAATATATTATAAAAACGTTACTTAACTTTGAACTTAATTTAAGTTATTCTCATCCAGAAAATTTTTAACTTAAGTTAGTTACTTAAATGAATGTTAACTTTAACTCAGCTTAGTTATCTTTTATTTTAAAATAACTTAACTTAGTTATAACATTTAACTAGTTAAAAAAATTAGTTAACTTGCCAACTTTGCGTAAATACATACTTATTTTAAATTTCCCAATAAATAATTAAATACAAATAGATAAAACGGCACCATAATTACCTAATTACCTTAATAATATTTAAAAAACAAAATCTGATCAGGTTTTTATCAAATGTTCCACTGAATAGTCCATCATCTTGTGGCAATATTGTAAATTGTTCTATATATATATATCGTTATAAAATATTTGTGTGAAGGTTCGTTGGCTGGACGGTTTTCCCGTACGTCGTTATCGACGGGCGACGAATCATCATATTATGTTCATTTATATTTATATTATATTGCTAATATTATTTAATGTACGTCGGGACTACGGCTGATTCCCGGTCGTCTCCT
>JACXSJ010004446.1:0-13180 GCA_014851325.1 Pentalonia nigronervosa
AATTTGTGAAGAAGTGTATGTTACATGTTATTGATGAAATATGTCCTGAGAATAAATGTTTGTTTGAACAAGTTAGTTTGTCACGCCAAACAATTACTAGAAGAATAGAAGATCTTGGACTTAATCTTTTTGAACAAGTGCAAGACAGAGTAAAACATTTTCAATATTTTTCAATAGCATTAGATGAGAGTACAGATATAGTAGATACGGCACAACTTCTAATTTTTTTACGAGGTGTGAATGCAAATTTTGAAATAACAGAAGAGTTGGGAACGTTGGAGAGTTTGAGTGGTACTACAACAGGAGAAGATATATTCAAAGCTTTATTAAATACATTCAAAAATCTAGGTGTTGATTTTGAAAATCTTGTTAGTATTACTACAGATGGTGCAAAAGTATAATAGGCTCTAAGAGTGGACTAATCGGAAGAATAAACTCAAAAATATCTAAACTAAATCTATCTCCACCAACTGGAATTCACTGCATTGTTCACCAACAAGCACTATGTGGGAAAGTTTTAGATTTAGAAAATGTTATGTGTATTGTAGTACAAATTATTAATTTTATAAGATCACGTGGATTGAATCATCGCCAATTTCAAAATTTTCTTTCAGAAATAGAGTCTGAGTATAAAGATGTTTTATATCACAGTAATGTACGTTGGCTAAGTAGAGGAAAAATGTTGAAAAGATTTTTTTTCCTGCGCCATGAAATCGAAATTTTTTTAATTGAAAAAAATAAACAATATACACAATTAAATGATGGTGAATGGCTATGGGATTTGGCAATATTAACAGATATAAATATAATATAATATAATATTAACACATCATCTGAACTTGTTAAATCTAAAACTACAAGGAAAAGAAAAACTCGTAAGTACATTGTTCGGTTCAGTAAAAGCTTTCCAAAATAAATTATCTTTATTTCTAAATCAAATTGAAGAATTAAATTTCTCCCATTTTGAATGTTGTGCTACTTTAAAAACAAAAGATTGTGGTATATTTCCAAAACAAAGGTGCATCAAAATTATTAACACACTTATTCGTGAATTTGAAAATCGTTTTAAAGATATTTGAACTAAAGAACCAATTATAAATCTATTTTATTGTAAATATATTCTATTGTCGAAGCTTCTTTACAATTAGAAATTATAGAACTCCAATCTAATAATTCCTTAAGAACAACATTTAATAATTTGACAAGCTCTCAAAATTTTGTTCAGTTTTATTCAAATTTGTCTGAAGAAGATTTTCCAAATGTTCGGAAGTTTGCTGCTAAGATGTCTTGTATATTTGGTTCAACATATATTTGTGAGCAAGTATTTTCAACGATGAAAATTAACAAAAGTAAAACTCGAACTCGCATCACAAATGAACATCTACACGCCGTTCTCCGGGTAAATTCTACCAAATTAGAACCTAATATTAATGTCCTCTGTCAACAGAAATAAGCTCATAGTTCTCATTTACAAATTAATACATTTTAAAATATGTTTTGTAAGTGTAAAACGATATTTTGTATAGTTTATATTTATTTTTATATGTGTTATAATAATTTATTTAAAAATATTTTTTGAAATGTAAGCCGATTTAATTTTCTTTCATTTGTAATAATTATTAAGTTATGTATTAAATAAAGTCATTAAAATTATTAAGTACAATAAAAATGTCGTTAATTATAAAATTATATACCTATACCTAAAATTCTGATGACTTAAAAGAAAAAAAAAAATTTTATGGCCCGCGGTCAAAAAATTTTTTTTTATGGCCCGAGTTAAAAAGTTTGGCCACCACTGCACTAGTAGAAGCAGTAGAAAAACATCATGTCTGTACAATTACAATTTAAACGAATATAGCAAACGTGAGTCAACCCAACTAGCTTGGAAAAGTATTGCTAAAGAAGTAAATGATACAGGTTAGTTAATACAAATAACTATTTTGTATTGCAAATATTATAATTATTATTATTGATATATTGTAAATAATTGTAAAAACGATTTTTTAAAAATGTAAAAACAAGTTTGGGAACATCAGATTAGGTATTTTGTTATTATTTATATTATTTACAAAAGTATGTTGATAATAAAATAAACACAATAATAAGCTACTAAATATAACTAAAAATATGTTTAATATTATAATAGATGCTAAATGTTTTGTTCAACTGTGTACTTCTACTGCCACGGTAATGAAACTTCTGGTCTTAAAAAATAACTTGATAAATATTCTCGCACAGAACTTGCTGTCGATAAATTATGAACTGCTTGTTGGTGTTGAATTAAATACTGGGGAATATTAATTTCATCTTGACTGTTTATATTTTGTGATTAATACAACTTCCCCTCAGTTTTACGTATGTAATTGTGAAGAGCACAAGCACATTTTATAATAGATATTGCAGTTGACTCAGAACACGCGATTGGTGTTTCAAAAACTCTGAATTTGGAAACCATCATTCCAAATGCGTATTCGACTGATTTTCTACCTCTACTTAATCTGTAATTGAAAATTCGCTTTTGGTCGTTTAATGTCTTCTGTGGATATAGTCGTACCAAATAAGATTTTAAAGGAAAAGCTTTATCCCCACAAAAATAATATGGAAAATTGGGATCTTCGTTGTCGTATGGTAAAAGGTTTTGAATATGGAATGTTCATTCCTCCAATTTCTAACCATCTACCCAAACGAGATAATCTAAACACTCCTCCATCGTTATTTCTACCCAAATCTTCAATATCCACAGTGATAAAACATTCGTCTGCACCTGCACAAGCAAGTAGTTGTATTGAAAAAAAACCTTTATAATTAAAATTTCTTGATCCTGTGTTATTGAATTTTTTTATACGTATATTTTTCCGTCGATTGAGCCCAAACAATGTGGTAGTTGCTATAAGAGATCATAACGTGCAGCAATATTCTTTCATAGTTCTAAACTGGGTACTGGTAAATAGGTAGGTTGTAAACAATCCCAAAGAGCTTTTGTCGTTTCTGCAATTATTTCACCAACAGTAGTCTCTCCTCTCATAAAATGTTAAGCTAATACTCTAAAATTACACCCAGTGGCTAAAAATCTGAAATAATATTTTTTAAATAGACTAATTCAATTTTTAAATATTTTTTAATAATCTAGTTTCAATTGTCAGAGTCATTTTTAAAAATATTTTCCACATCATCCGCAATGAAGGATACGTCCAAATAATAAACCAATCGTGTTGATTTTTTTTTAGTGTATATCTGACATGAGGTTAAAAAATTACTCATTTTGAAATTATGACAAATAGCGCTAGAGTTAAAATTTGTACAAAATATCATATATGTAAATCATATAAATTGTTTAAATAATTAATTCTAAAAATGTTTAATAATCGATATGAATTAATAATGTATACATTTATTTAGTTATAAACTGTAAAGAAACGTGGAGGAATTTACGGATTGTATGTATAAGATATATTACCAAAAAAGTGGATCAGATACAAAAAAAAAAATTTACCTTCCAGACAAGATGCAGTATATAAGACCTTATATGAACTTGAAAAAAGGAAATTCACTATCGGGAAATTTACCTTCTCCTAGACATGACAATGACAACGACCAAGACGCATTATCTTATCAAGACAACTACAATAATACAGATCTATGCAATAACATAACAATAACCGATGAAATCCCTTCATCAAGTACAAGTAATATTGTAGAAATAAAGTCGTTGGCATTGAACCACCCTTAAAAAAGAAGAAAAATTCAAATAACATCACTATAGTCCGTTTCAAAACACTAGATATTCGATTGCAGGGCGACCCGTGGACAATTCTCATCAGGATTTCCAAAAATGTTCGAATAAAAGGACGCCAAATTTAAAAAAAAGTAATAACACCAGCTGTTATGTTTACTTTATATTTTATTATTATTATTATTTTTTTTTAAAGTAACTAATGTTTATTTAAACACAGTAGCTATTATATCCAAGTATTTTGCTCATAGACAATTCACATGCTCGTATATACGTCATACTGAGGTATACAAAACGGGAGAGGGCAGCTGCAGCTGTCGGGTACAACCTCGATCCGTTGTGCATTGTTGTATTGTAATACCTTATTTTTTTTTTCACATTTTTGTTTTCGAACAAATTTTGTGACGTACGGACGTGTTCCCGCTCTGACTATCTGTGATTTGAATTTATTATTTAAACATTTTAACTGCAATTTTCAGTTTTTTTTTTTTAACTATTTTGCTACTTACTGTGAATATTTTATCATGTCTATTCGTCCTGACATTCACTCTCAAACTAAAAAAACAATTTTTAGTGTTTATAATTATTTTAAAAAATTGTCAATCGACAAATCTAATCTTGAAGTGGCCAATTTTTTTTTAAACAAACTCAGCAAATGACTGCGGAGGTATATGAAGTGAGCATTGCGACTATGAGGAGTATAACGTCTGAGGCATCTAAGTCTTCGTGTTCTGAATCTGAGTCAGAACCAAAATTTACGTCTCCTCGGAAAACATTCAAACGTGTGAAATATGCGACTGATATTGACGATTTTGACGTGGACATTGTACAGAGTTACATGAGCTTTATGACAACCGTGAGTACCCAACTATACAAAAAATTTTAATTTCATATAAAGAAAAAACGGGTTATAGTGGGTCTAACACTTCAATGTGGCGAATTTTAAGATCATTAAATTTTAAATATAAAAAATGTAATGACGGCAGACGATTTCTCATGGAAAGGAATGATATTATTGCTATGCGAGTAAAATTTTTACGTAAAATGTGTAACCTTCGTCAGAGTAATGACACTCGATCTATAGTTTACTTAGATGAGACTTGGGTCAACCAAAATCATTCACATGGTCAAATTTGGCAAAATGCTCAAAATACGGAAGGATTGAAGGTACCGACTGGAAAGGAGGTCGATTGCTTATTTGTCATGCTGGTTCAAGTAAATTTGGTTTTGTAAATAGTTCTAAATTAGTATTACACTGTAAATCAAGTGCTACACACCCAGATTGCCACGCACAAATGAACGCCACTATATTTAAGAAATGGTTTATTGATATGTTGAATAATTTGGAAGAACATTGCGTTATAGTAATATATAATGCATCTTACCATTCTGTTCTTTTTGTCAACTATCCAAAATCAAATACTATTAAATCGAGTGTTCATCAATGGCTCAGAGAAAACGGAGTAGATTTTTCTCCATTGGAAACACTAAGTGAATTACGGGAACGTGTCAAGTCATTAATACCTAAAGAAAAAAATATGAACTTGATGAAATTGCGCTTCAAATGGGCCATGAAGTTGTACGTTTGCGCATACCACTGCCAATATAATCCTATTGAGCTAATATGGGCACAGGTGAAAGGGGAAGTCGCTAAAAACAATACCACATTTAAATTTGACGATGACGAAAAATTGCTAAATGATGCATTGGACCAGTAACTGTTGACAATTGGAAAAAATATACCGATCACTGCCATAACCTATAAGAAAATTTTATAAAAGAAGGTTTAAGAGACGAAATTTTAACACCAATAATACTGACAATCAATCCTGATGACAGTAGTGATAGCGAGAACAACAGTGAAGAATCTTAATTTTTTTATTAAAAATTACTGTAAATATTTTGATTTATTGTATAAAATAAATACTTATGTTTATATTTATAATATTTTATCTACTTAATAAATTATATTTTAATAAATTGTAAAAAAAAAAATAAATATGTTCGTTATTAAAGAAATAAATATAAAATATATTATATTATATTATATAAAATATGATACGATTTTAAATTGGCGCACATTTGGGAAACAATGGCATATCAAACATAGTCCACGGGTCGCGTTGCAATCGAATATCTAGTGTTGTGAAACGGACTATAGTCTAGATGAATGTGTAATAGATTATATTATTATATTATATATTAAGGCTAAACAACAGACTTCATAGGAAAATCCAAAAAAATTATTTTTGTTAAGTTTACTTCCAGATTTGAATGAAATGAATAATATATAATTTAGAAAATTTCGTACTCAGGTGAATGTTTTTATTGACGATATTTTAAAAACTACACAGGACACTAATTATGAGTGGGTGATGCCATGTTGACAGTCTGACCTGAAGGAAAATGCTTTAGTTTTTTTCAGCACTTCTTTGTTCAAATTTCGCTGAAACCCTTTCACATGGTTCGTTAGACCATTGTCATCAGGATTGTGATAATAATTCAAACCAGAACTATATACTTCTGCCATTAATATTCCGTTTTCAGGCTGGACTTTAATATTAAAAGTCTTACAACCCTTATGGCTACAATACATGTACACGTTGCAATGATTGTTAAAATATCTGACCATTTTTGCATTAACAACGCATGTATTGTTCACAGTTCTTATGCGCTTTCTGAACATAATAGTTTATTTAGTCTTGTCCAGACGGATTTCACCTTGGAGATTAGTATGATTCATTAGAGACCATTCTTCTAATGAAAATTTGAAAGATCCTTCAAAATACACAAAATCATGGTTGTGATATTTTTTTGGAAATTGATTTATTGTTTCTAGAGGTAGAACAAGACCAGACTTTGAAGGAGTTTTCTGATAGAAAGCATTCCTGAGGGGGCTTGGTACATGATGTTTTCCGTTTGTTATTTTATTGGGGTAACAAAAACAGATTCATGTGTTATGTTTTCTGGTGAAATTGGAGTACTACTAGGTATTGTCGGATGTCTCTGACTCCGAATAAAATCAATTTCTGGCGATGCATTCGTATATTCTAATGAAAAATTATCACTTTGCAAAAATTCAAACTCTGTATGCACCGAATAAGAAGTGCAATTTTCAAAAGCACCATTATCATTACCAAAACTTTCATTAAAACAAAAAATATTCGAATCAATATTGTTTGTGTTATCCATTAGTAGACACGAGGACAGATTGAGGTACTTTTTACATTCTTTATATACTTTATATATATTAACATCATTTAGAATGACTTTAATGTGTCTACAGATGTCAGTTAGAGTTTTGTGATTGTAATTTACAAAATCGTTAGACGTGTAATTACAATGTTTTATACATTTTATTATTGTGCTATTATTTATTTCTGATGTATTAGCTACATTATCACAGTTCATAGTTTCAATATACTTACGAAGAGATGAATTTTTTCTTTTAATAGCGTTCACTATTGATTTTTTCAAATTGTGATCAGTATCTTTTTTAAAGATGAAATTGCAAATATTAATTACACAACTGTCAGAAACCGAGACATGCTCAAAATTTAATTCTGGATATTCTGTCTTAATATAATGAGCTATCTCAATCAATTTATCTTTTAAACTCATTTTTAAGCTTGTAAATTGTTTGCTGTGTCTGAATCAAAAATTCGTCGACACTTTTTTAGCTGCCTGAGATTGGATCTCTTCGACAGCTAAAACTATAATTACAACTACACTAAAAAAAAAAAGCTACATAATAAAATAAAATAATTAAATAATAAAAAACACTGATAAAAATAGAAATAGAACTAAAAATTAATAATAAAAACGAGTATTTCTAACACTTAAATGTTTAGAATTAGCACTTGGTAGAAAAACTGCAGAAACACAGTGAGTGCGCAAAGTAAAAGACGTGGAAAACTTAATTGAATACGCGAGAAAAAAGCTGGAGAAAAACTGAATAGAAAACAGGAAGAAAAACTTGGACCACTTGCGCTTAAAAAGATACATAGAAATTAATTTTAAAATTAACTATAAATATTACTGCATACAATAGTATTTTACACTTTTAGAAATAATCATTAAACTTATGACAATGCGAAACTGGCACACATACAAAATATTTTAAGATCACAAAAATATTAAAGACATGATAATTTTAAATTAAAAAAAAATGTATTAATCGCTGACATATTATGTTAATATGAAAACGAACGATAACTTTAATGTAAATTTTTAGATTACTTTTTGTATAAAAATTATTAATTTTATGATACATGTGCTAGCGATTGTCACTTTCCAAATATTGAATATTTAAACAATAAATATTAAGACAGATATTATCATTTTTATAATTAAAAAGGTTTTAAGTCTAAAAAGGATATAACAATACTGAAGAGTTCAATAATAAATTAAATATTGCAATCTTGTGTAGAATAGTAAATGTAGACTGCATACAACCTGAAAATAAAACGGGAAAAATAAATATAACGAGAAGTTATATTCTACAAAAGCAAATTGTATTTAACTGTATATAGGTCCTTTATAAATGGAAATCTTATCATCAGACTTATTTTGCAACAGCTTGTAAGTTGAAATACTCAAAACATAAATACTCCACTCAATGATTAGAACTGTGAATGGATATTATGTTTCATACTTAAGAAATAATAAACTACACAGAAATATTGTTGGTAATTAATAGTATTGAATACTCAATTAAATTCTTTTATACCTATTTATTCAATGAAATATTTCAAATATAAACAATTGTGTCTAAATATTACTTATGCTTATTATATATATATAATAATTGCAGTACAAAGAATGTTTGTATTATAAAAAAAAGCTCACACAATAAAATATCAATTTAATTATTTCTATAGGTATTTGTTGGCATAAAAACATAAGTACTTTTCTATAAGTTAACGCTGAAGCCACTTAAAATCCAGAATCTGAATAATCAATTACATTTACTATTTAAATAATATGTCAATTTTAAAATTAGCATCTTATAATATTTTTTATGTTTGGAATACCTCAAATATAATTAATAATTAATACCTATTAAAAACATAAATACTTATAATATTAATCCAATATTACATTAAAAAATAGAGAAACAGTTTCAGTTATTTTAAAACCTGTTAAAAACTATTTATCATCATGAAGATTATTTTTATACCTATAGTTTTACGTTTATACAATATAGCTTTGATATAAGTCATTAATTAATACATATTATATATTTTACTTACAAAAATTAATAGTTTTTTTATAAACTCTAAATGTCCATCCATCTTCTTAATGTACATATGATAGTTCTTGTTAAAGTTCTTGTTTAAGTTTACCGAAAAAAATGCAAAATTATAAACCTGAAAAATGGTCAAATGACCAAATTGAAACGTTGATCGACACGTATAAGGAAGAGCCATGCTTATACGCAATAAATTCCGCTAATTATCATAATAAACATTTACGTGGAGAAGCTCTTGAACGTGTATGTCAAGCAGTAATGAAATTAAAACCGACAACAACCGCAAAGGAATGTTCAAATCAATTTTATAATTTGAGAAATCAATTTAACATTGAACATGCCAAAGTAAAATCTTCAGTTAAAAGCGGTACTGGCATAGATGACGTAAGTATTTTTTTTATAAATTTGTATATTATTATATAATAGGTAGTTATATTATAGTGGTTCTTATATTAATAATAATTACAACATTTTCAAAATAAGCACTCATACATTATATATTAAATTATTATTTTTTTTTATATTGTTCATTTAAAAAAAAAAAAGATCTGATAAACTATGTACCTATAATTTGAAAAATTTAAAATTTGATAAGTATTGATGCAAATATTTTCAGACTTATAAACCCTCGTTATGGTATTACAAAAAATTGTTATTTCTGGATCCTTATGTAACACCTCGAAAAAGCAAAAATTCTATGGAAATTGAAGTTAAAATTTCAGATACACAATGCCAGGTAAATTTCAAGATTTGAGTTAATATGTTTATTATCACTTAGTTCAAATAAAAAATATGTATCATATTTCAGAATATTCCAATCTCTAAATTAAATGAAAATAATGAACGAAATTTGTCACTTGAAGATTACAATATAGAAGAAATATTTGTATCAGAAAACATGGATTTAGAAACTGAAATTCAAGAAAATCAAACAGCAAATTATTTGGAGCAGCAACATCAATTTCCGATAAACACGGCGTTTATCCCTTCATCATCATCTACTTCTGATACCCAACAAAGTGTACTTGTATTTATACAGCCTGGTGCTATCAGCCCAACATCAATATCCTCAATATCTGAATCTTCAAGTGCTTCAAGAGGTCCTTCGATGAAAAAAGCTAGACTTAATTCAAGTGATGATACATATGCAAATTCTATTATGTGTCTTGCTGAATCTATGAGACAGCCGATTCCTATTAGTACTATAGACAACAATAAAAATCATACTTCATCATCAGATCCAGTGGATAGTTTTGTTACATTCTTTGGATCACTACTTAAAAGTTTTCAAAATGAAGAACTTAAACTAGAAGTCATGAATAATGTAACCCAAATTGTAATTAAGGAAAAATCAAAAGATTTAAAACAGTGTAAAAAAGACTAATTTGCAATATATTATTAATTAGTATTAATTTTAATTGTTTTAATATTATAAGTTTAATAATTACTATTATATATTTACAATTGTTTTGTTGTTTTTAAAAATTAATATATAATATATATTAAGTTTTAATATTTTATAATATTATTTATATAAAAAGAATATGTTTTTATTTTATACTTACTTTTTTCTATAACTATTGTGTGTGACTAATGGCTAATGGCTAATGGCTAATGGCTAATGACAGATAATGTAATATTTTATTATTTTATTAAGTAGTTTTTAATAAAATATATAATTATTGTTAATTTATACTTATATTATTCAATTTGTGACTATAAGAGTATATTTAAATTTAAATTATTTTTATTTTAAAGATTTTATAAGACTGGAGAAATATAATACATATATTATGTTTAGTTTAAATAATATTTTTATTGTTTTAATATAGTAACACTTGAAAAATATTATATATATACATACAAACAAATAAAAAATGTTTTATACAATTATCGATTGCCCATTTCAATAGCAGTATATTGGAAGGGAACTGTACCTGCCGTATTGAAATATTCACAAAATCTATCACGAATCTCTAAGGTATTATTACAGCTGCGATTGCCAATTTGTTGTTCCAAACCATGTTGATATTCTGGTACCTCATTTTCTTGACTGTTAGCATTATTTGCAATTCTATAATTTGGCGGTACATACCATTGATGAGAGTTTTTCTTGATGATAAGAAAATTATGCAAAAGCACACATGCATAGGTAATTGTTTCAACCTTCTTAACGTCAAGGGATATGGTAGAAAGTAAAACTCTCCATCTATTTGCAAGAATTCCAAAAGTATTTTCAACAGTTCTTCGTGCACGACTTAACCTGTAGTTGAAAATTCTTTTATCAAGTGTCAAACCTCGATTCGGATAAGGTTTTAGTAAATTTGGCCTTAAGCCAAATGCATCATCGCCAACAATTACATATGGTAATTTGTAATTAAATCCGGGTACTTCACATGGCAAAGGTAAAGGTAAAGTATTAGAATATATTTGGATACCCAATAGACTTGTACGAAAAACAGCTGAATCGTGCATACGACCATTTCTTCCGATATCGACAAATATAAATCTGTATTCTGCATCAACAAGAGCTAGCAAAATAATGCTATCTTTCCCTTTATAATTTCTAAATTTGGATCCCTCTTTCCTAGGAGGAAGAAAATTTATATGTTTCCCATCTAAGGAGCCAATACAATGAGGGAAATTCCATAATGTCTCAAATTTATGGCTAATTAATCCCCATTCATTTGCTGTTGATGGCATAGTTATCATTTTATTTTCAAGAACTTTTATTATTGCTAACAAAGTAGAATGAATTATATTTGAAATTGTATTAGGAGCAATGCGTGTAGAATAGCTAAGGTCTTGAAATGTATTACCAGTTGCTAAGTATCGAAGAGTCACTGAGAGTCTATCCTTTGGTGATATTGCTTGTCGCATAACTGTATCCTTTTTTTGGATGTAAGGTGTCACAAGTGTCAATAATTCATTCCAATAATCTTCCTGCATTCGGGTAAAATTAGTAAAACATGAAGGATCTTCTGGGCTAAAATGAACCAAGAATAAAGTTAAAAATATAACTAAATATTTACTGAGAAAATAATTTTTTAGAAATTTGATATTTTAAATTTTTGAAAAGTTCACATTTATTTCATGAAATTAAGTTAACATACCCAAGTTCTTTAAAAAGCATATTCAAAACACTTTTTTGCTGATCACGACGCAATAGCCAAGAACGACTCCATAACCTGACGAGTTTCTTACGCTTCTTTCTTTTTCTTAGTTCTTCAATTATTAGAAAACTACTAATTATATTTTGCCGGCGACGGATAACTGCGGCTATTATTTCGTCCATTATAGTAGAAAGATTTTAAGTTAAAAATTAAAATTGAAGTTATTAAACAAATTATTATTTATTAGTGATAATAATCAAATATTCAAACCGTGATATATACCATTTCCAAATCCAGTCTGATAGCACGCAACGTGTGATGCCAACATCTACAAAGAGCCCATCACAAAAACCAATTCAACAATCTAGCAGAAAATCAAGGAGGCAATCCAGCAGAAAAATAAGTGTCGTGTGCGCTGGGCTTTATTCTCATTTGGATTTCACCACGTTAATCACGGTTCCACTAATCACGATTACGGTAACCTCGATTAACCGTATTAATCGTGTTTAATGTTATTAGTATCCTTAGCCATGGTCAGCTGTGTCGTCTGATAAGATAACAACAGTTGATCGTTTTTCGTATTTCAATTTCAAAATTTTTATCTATACACTGTACAGTGTACTGTATTTTATAATACCAAATTTAATTTAAAACTAACATTACCGATAATACGTACTTAAAATTTAAATTATGGAAAGTCAACATTTAAAAAGGAAGCGAGAACGTACTTTTGAGTACTCGGAGAAGTCAGTCCTCTTGGATATTGTAACTGAGCACTTCAATATTATTGAATGTAAGAAAACGGATGGGGTAAGTATGAAATTAAAAAACGCCGAATGGCAAAAAATTGCTGAGAAATTCACCGCGACATCGTCAATTTACCAAAGAGACTCCCATAGCTTAAAAATGCTTTGGGAAAATCTTAAACGGAAGGCGAAGGCGGCATTAGCTATGCAAGCGGATAATAATTACGGCACAGGTAATACATACACATTACATAAATCATGTGATTTGACATTTTTATTAATTGATATTCTATTCTTTTTGTAGGAGGAGGAAAAGCGAAGAAAGTAGTAGGTGATC
>JACXSJ010004447.1:0-13185 GCA_014851325.1 Pentalonia nigronervosa
AACAATAACTTACTAAAACTTTATAATATATAGGCAAATTATTATACCACATAAATAAACAAATGATACAATAACAACCTTAGACTTTCATATAACATAAGTAGATACAAAACAAAATTACAAAATAAGTGTTTTTGATAAATAGACTTTAAATGTATGACTTAATATTATTTTTATATTATTATAATACCTGATAGGTACAAGCAATAAACATAACAATATAGTACCTACATAATAATAATAATAATCATCATAATAAAATTATAAAATAACACATATCGATGTCAGGCGCAGGTTGAAATAAAATCAGTAATAGGCGCACAACGGTATTTACACCGCAGTTACATATGCACTGGAAGTAATCGCGTTTGAAACTAAATAACAGCGCACCCGAAAATGCTAAAATTATAACAACTGCCTCATCTTACGATTAGATAAGAAATTAGAGATTACCTAATGGATAGGTTCGCTGCATGAAACTTATAACGAATGGGCGCGATTATTTTCAAATGTGCGGTGTAAAAACCGTCCGCGCGCCCGCTCGAAGGTTAATTGTATTTTTAGATTGCAATCGGAAACTTATTTAGGTATTTTGCGCCCTAGGCAAAAACTGGTCCTCTCTTCGTAGACATGTCTTTAGCAATATATTATATTTTGTAAAGAAAAAATACATTATGTTGAAACAAATGCACTCTTTGCTATAATATTCAAAATATAAAAACATAATAATACGTGTATACGATTAAAAAATATACAGAAGTGTAAAACATTTATTATAGCCTATAAGTAATGTATAATAACTACTAAATTGTGGATGAAGGAAATTGAAATAAAATTAAAAATGTTTACGCCGAACTTTTTCACTGGAAAATGTATCATTTATATCATCGTAATTCAACTTCTTTGTCAAAATTGATTTTATGTTTAAAACAGCTATAATGAATTATTGAGCCTTTCGTCAGTGAACATTGATCTCAAATAAGACGTCTTGACTATTCATCTTTTTTAAGACGAAAAAGACCTCTGCAGGACAGTTATAAACATAGCAGCATAGGAGAGTTTATTAACACAATTTCTATACATGCGGATACAAATCTTAAAAATTATTTTTAATAATCAGAGAACTTGGTATTTTTAATAAAAATGATAACCACAGTATATTAATTTTATTATTTGTATTATTATTATTTTTTTATTCAATCTACAAAATTTATCACCCTTAAAATGTTTCCGCCCGGAGCTCCTGCCTCCCCCCCTAAATACGTCACTGGTTAAAATGAGATTATAATTCAACAGGTTACGCCAAAGTTCATTTTACAATATTTAAAAATCTTACGCTGCCACAATTTTTTAAAACTAAAAAAAGTTTGAGGATTTAAATTTTTTAATGTTTAAGTTTAATTGTTGTTTAATGCCGGAATTATATCACATTAAGCAGTTATAACGTTATAATATTGACAATTAAAAAATTCTTAATAGTTTTTAAAAGCATTGGAAAAAAGCTAAAAAATTAATGAAAAACTGAGATTTTTTTACTCAAGACCAATTTTTGACAAAATCGGTTAAAAAAATAAACGTACCTAAAGATACTAATCTAAATACATGTAATTTTCACCGAATGTGTACATTAGCATTTTCTATACGTCACCATTAAATTTTGACTTATTTCAATCTATTTATAGACATAAAAAAATTTCAATTTTTACTAGTTTTTTATGATTGTTGATGAAATATTTTTATTCGCATGTTATATAATCAAATAAACAATTTAAAACTAATTATTTTTTTCTTTGTTTAATCTTTTCAATGTTATCATTTTCGAAATAAAATTTAACAATTCCTTCAAATTTAAAATGCATTTTCAATCTAAATTTTCTAATCAATTTATAAAATACCAAGGGGGCATTGCCCTGTTCAAATTTTTTAAGGGGAGACAGTCGTCTCCTCGCTTCGCCCCCCCCCCAGTTTACGTATATGAACGTATTTATACGTATCTATAAACGACGTGCAGACACGTTGCTAAAGAAGTGGCAGGGTATGCCTGGTCCACCCTAATATGTAGCCGCAGGCCGGCCCTTTCAAAGTATTCAGAGAAGCCCATTATTATACAGTGGCTTTTAATTTTAATCAAATTTTTAATATTGTCTAGTACTACACAAATAAAACCAAATATATCGGATTTTAATTAGAATCTAATATAATAAGTTACGTAACTAATTTCAATCCATGTCCATTTCTGGAATAAAATATGTATATTGTATTACATTTAAAGTCTGTTGCTACCAAGAATCGGTGATAATTTATTTTTATGTCATAATATCGTTAACGATGATTAGGAAATAATTGCTATTTAAAGCCCAATACTGGTACCATAATAGTATACCTACTAGCATGTCATATTATTCTTATCTTATCTATATAGACAGTGACTGTTGTGTACTTTTATGCCTATTTTTAAAATACTTTTGAGTAAGGGTATTTGTCATTATATTGATTCATATAGAATTATATTATTATTATGATCGTCTGTTCGAAACTCACATTCAGCGCACGTGGCACGTCGTACGTACGTCAACGTATTTATTAATATTTTATCTTAATTTTAAAATGGCTCCTTTAAGTGGATTTGCAAAACGTAAACCAAAACTTTAAAAGAACAAACAAAAATATTAGCTGGGTCTCTTACACGATTTGTGAAACCAAATAGCTTGGTGCTCTCAGATACATTGCCTACAGTACATATTGATGCTTATATTGGTAAGTAATAACTGAAATAAAAAAGATTTGTTTTATACGTTTTATACAATGCTCTATAATTTTATTTTAAAATGTATATAGGTACCTATATATAGCATGTAGGGTTGGTTATAGTTACATGAGCAGTTATAGTTTTTGTTTTGTTTATAGACCGTTAATCAACAATTCTATATCGAAGTACTCGAACGGTTGCGCAAAAAAATCATTAGAGTCCTTCCAGAAATCTCAAACACATGGATCCTTCACAATGCGCCTTGTCATCGTGACTTCAGTGTAACGCAATTTTTGACCTCAAAAAATATTACAGTATTGCCCCAGCCACCATACTCCCCGGATATGTCTCCGTGTGACTTTTTTCTGTTCCCCCGAATCAAACAAGTCGTAAAAGGAACACATTTTGATTCGGTAAAAGACATACAAACGTCTGTGACGAGGGTACTTCAGGAGCTTCCAATTAATGACCTACAGAAATCTTATGAAAACTGGAAAAAGCGTTGGACTCAATGTGTAGCTGCCCAAGGAGAATACTTTGAAGGGGACCATATCGATGTGCCCTAATTTTTAAGTATATGTGATTTTTTCAATCAGTCTCATTACTTTATTGTCAAACCTCATAATATAAAAATTAAAAGCTTAATGAATCTGGTCGATCTCCTTGAAAAATATAAAATAGTATTTAATGAAACTTATAAATTAACTATTCTATCAATCACTATTCCAGTATCCAGTGTAGCATGTGAAAGGACTTTTTCATGTCTAAGAAGATTAAAAAATTATATGCGAAATTGTATGTCAAATGACCGACTCATCAGTTTGTCAAGTATTTCTATAGAAAAAAAAATTGCCAAAAGTTTAGACCTAGATGAATTTGTTAATAGATTCTCTATAAAACATAAAAATAGAAAAATACTTTTATATTTGAACTTAAATTATATTGATTGTATTTAATTTAAAGATTATATCTATAATATTGAATATTTGAATTTTATTATTATTATGATTATTAAAAGCATTATTTGTATTTGATTTTTATTTATGTATTTTATCAATTTTTTTTTTATTACACTTTTTAGTTATTGGCATAATGATAAACTATGGTATTATAAGGTTATATACTTATATATTTATATTAATGATATTTTAAAAACTACCTTTTTATAATATAAAAAGGTAGGGGGCTCACCCCCCCCCCCTACAAGGTACAAGGTAGTATATTTAGATGGGGGGCCCATCTAACATTGACCCACCTAGTGAATATTTTCTGACTACGTGCCTGGACGTGCACATGCAACGTACCATCGATATTATTATTATTTTGGGGGTTTGCTGCAGGAAAATGTGTCTCTATAAATATGGCGATGCGATAATTTTCAAGCCCGTTCGGACTACAACGTCTTTCGGATTAGCCCGTGTTCAGATTAACGAAACCCTACTGTATATAAGTTTTTTCTTTCAGGTACTTCTACAAGGTGACATTTTGATCCATTTTAGATTCTGAGCGGAGTGATGAATGTATTGATTTTACAATTATGTGTGTGTGTGTGTTTTTTTTTGTCATGTCTGTCGTCGCTATAATATAATTTTTCCATACGTGATAAAATTTTCCACCTAACCACGATTTAAGATATACGTATAGGTTACACAACGGACCAAAATTAATTTAATGCACGGAGTAAAATCTTCTTCGGTTACGGTGAGAAGGGCACCTATCGCCCAAGCGGAAACTAATGTTAACATTCGTGAACAGCTACTGCTATAGCAGTAATTTCAACAGTAAATGTACATATTATATCACTACTGCTATAAACTAAAAAATAAACACAGTATTGTTATAATAGTAATATTTTCAACGGTTTCAAATGAGAGAGCGTGTCTTACTGTCCCACTACAAAACATTTTAACATTGGACACTATATTGTTTTTAATTTTATTTCATCGTTATTTTTCGTGTACTGCTATAGCAGTAATTTTCAACTGCTCTTCTGAGAGTATATAATATTTTTGCCCAATGTTTTACTGTTCACGAATTTGCTAATGTGCTAATATTGTATATATATTTTTTAATTCGATACATTGTAAACGGTAGTTATGTTTTTTCTTATTGTACTCAACAATGAACAGCTGATTTTGGGGAATACTTTTGAGATTATTTTCTATACAGCGTTGAGTAACGTGTATAATATCATTGATTATAGAATAAATAATAATAAAATAATCAATGATAATATCTTAAATCGTGTTTTAACCTAAATGCTTATCAGTATTTTTTATATTTAAGGCCATAGAGTATTACTCTATGATTTAAGGCACAGAATATATTACATTTTCGTATAATAATTGTGATAAAATGCTAACCTGACAAATCTGCCGCCACCTCGGCGGCACCGCCAAGACAATAGAATTTTACCGCCACCGCTGCAGTGTGTGAAGATCTTGAACAGACTAATCTCACTTTTTGTCAAAACTGAAATTTGAATCACGTATTTAAATAATTATTTCGTTACTGATTGCTATGTATTTGGACATAATGTAAAAACTAATTTTTATTTTATATGATAGACATTGCGTAGTTAGTTATTTGTATATTATATGATTGTGTCAAGTTTATTATTTGTAAATAGCAGAATTATAATTTCATACTGCAGTTGCACAGTTTAGTTATTTATTCTATAGTTGTATTTTATTAAATTGTGTGATCATGAATTCCGCTTCGACAGCTCGAGTAAAAGAGAAGATTCGTTATGATATAAATGTCCATCGTCAGCAAAACAAACAAATACTTTTGAATTCAAGACGAGGAGTTGTACCTGAGGAAAAAGATAGTGTATTTACTGTTGAAGACATGAAAAATTTGGCAATAGAAATTAAACATGGGAAACAAATTACTGCCGAACAATTAAATGTATTAAAAAATGGTTTTCTGAACGGTGTAGACTTTGTTTTAGTGTTTTGCCATGTTCACGGGGCCGTTGATTCCTTACTTCATCTTGCATCTAGTAAATTATTATTTTAATATGTCTGGTTGTATACTTTTGCTAAGTATTGCTTCATTTAATTCCAGGTAAAAATGAAGATGTACAGTTAGCAGCAATTGAATGTTTTTGTAACATGACCACCTTAGGAGATAAAAAAACATGTCTAAGATTGACAAAAGTAATTGCACCATACCTGATGATGTACATAAATCATTTGAATTTTAATATATCAGTAAGTTAATAACTTAAATTTACATTTTAAACTATTAAATAAACATAATTTATAGTAAACTCTTGATACTCTTGAACTCTTCATCATTATCTGTGGAATTACATTTAACATTAGTACACTATATTATAGTATACTCAGAAATCAGTAAAATAAGATGTGGAATAAAGTAGCAAGGGTATAATTTTAAAAGTACATTAGAAAAACGGGGACACAAGTTGTCTCTCATCTGACTCTTGAATTGCTTCATGTGAATTTTTTTTAAAAGGTTAGGCAAATTACATCCTAGTTTAGATAGTGACCCTTTTGTACCGAAATCAACTCTGATAGAAATAATTAATCGATTTATAGTTCAAATCACAAACACATATATATTTTTTTTAATTAAAAATGATTATGAGCTTACAAGACAGTAAAGCCATCTTACATTATAGGAAAAATATTTAATTAAATAAATTTCATAAGTCTATGTCGATTGATTTATCATAAATTTAAGTTAATAAATAATTATAAATATTTTAATAAATGAAAAAACCAACACATATTTTTGAATATTACTGAAATTGATATATTAATCAATAGTACATGTACAACTATTAAATTATTAATTAATAATCAAAATATGGATATGCTATGGAAGGGAATTCAAAAGTGCCCAGAAAAACAGTTATTTACCAACTGCCGACTGAAAGTTTAATATTGCTGCCAAATGGGGTACAAATTACAACTCCCCTTCTATTCAGATCATCCTTGAATGTACATAGTACATACATATATTACAATATTAGATTGTATATAAATTTAAAAATCAATAGGCTTAAAACTAATTATTAATTTAATTTTTGTTTAAAAGTACTTTATAATACATATAATTTATATCCCTTGTAAACAAACTAAAACTTATTGGTATATCTGATACCTTAATTATGGTTCAACTCATATCTCACTTCCCCATCTCTCATACCCAAATTATAAAAATACATAGTTCTTTTTCTCCCATTACCATTACTTCGGGTGTCCCACCTTGTGAGCACTTTTCTCTAGCTATTTAATGTAAATATTAACAATGTGTCCCAATGTTTTTTATCCTGTATATTTCTGCTTTGTACCACCTGAAGGTATTTAATGTTATAAAGAATACATTTGACTGTTTAGATCTCCAAAGATACATAGATCATTTTCATGAATGGTGCTCAAATAATGGCTTAATAATAAATATTAACAAATGCAATTTTATCTCATTTTTCTATACATGTTCACATACAAACTTTCATTACTCTATTAATTCTACTCATCTTATTTTATTGGAATTAAAAGATACTGAATTTTCTAATGCACCTATTTTAGAAAATAATTTCGTTATATCATCTCTAATCAATAAAATATTTAAATTTCCATTACTAGATGAGTTACATTTTTTACGACTTTTAGAGTTTTTTTTTAATACAAATGCAAGAATTTTATATTCAAGAATGTTTCTCAAATTGTGGTATGCAATTTCCAGCACATTTAGCTTGATATTTTCTATTACAATTTATACATACAATTCTATTTTTGTTAGGAGACACAGATAAATTACACTTATCACACTGCTAGACATAATAAAGACAATAATTTAATATTTAGTACAAACAGCTTTCTCTACTATGAGCATCAGATCAGAACTGAAAACAATTAATATATATTAAATGTTTGATGTGAGATGTTGAAAAAAAAACTAGTATTCCTTTGATTCAGCCCTGAACTTTTAATATTATATTTATTACTTATGCATTTAGAATATTAAATTTAAGATTAAATATTAATTTAATTTTATCTTTAATATGCATTTTTGATTTTAAATAATAAAGAAAACGAAAAAATTACATAATATAAATGAAATTATTCTTCCGATATTTTTGTTTTTAAACTTATTATTAACATTAAGGTTGGATTTATACAATTATTAGTTATATGGTTTTATTTTCTAGGCCATGTCTATTTGGACTCTTGGAAATTTAAGTGATTCTAGTCAAGGTTCATGTAAAGTGCTTCAAAGTCAAAATTTCTTTACTGCACTAGTTGATTGCTTACAAACTTCAACCTGTGATGAAGTTATTTTCAATACCTTTTATGCCTTAAGACTTTTTCTCAAAAACTATATGCACCATTTAGAGTAAGACAAAGTTATTAACTAGAATGTGTAGTATGTATAAAACTTATTATATTTATTTCAATAGGACTTATGATTTAAATAAATTGCTACTTGCATGTTTTGAACGATTGACTACATGGAAAGAGTCATTTTGGATAGTGTATCAAATTTCTTGTTGTCAAGACATTGGCTCCCATGATTCAGAATGTATGGATCGTTTACTAAGCGCTTTGCGTGAAGATATCATTGATACAACGTGTTTAGTGCCCATTTTAAGAACATTTAGTAATATTATAGCTAAGGATTTTACTAATTCTTTAGCAAATGTATTTATTTATGGATTACAACACGAAGAAGGATTTATTATAAGAAATATTTTGATTAATAATAGAGACTTAAATTTAAATGATGAATGTGCTTGGTTGTTAGGTAATGTTTTTAAATCATTGAATATTACTGAGCTTAACGAAAATGGTCATTCAATGAATACAGAAACTTTTAATGAAATTTGTAATTACTTTTTGATATAAATTTGTATGTATTAATTGTATAACTGTATATGTTGAACATTTTTATTAATATGAGTTATAAATTGAATTTATTTTTCTTAATTTTTAACCTAGTTATTAAATTATTTATGTAAGGTATGTTAGTATACAATTTGTATTTATTTATTTTTATTTTAAAAACTATATAATATACATATTTATTGATTGTCCGATTAATTGTTTCATTACTAAAGTAATCTGTAGGGCATGAACAAATGAAAAAAGAAAAACACACAGGGACTCTAAAATGCATGCATTGTTAGAGGGAAGGTGAATCAATTTTACCATTTAGAAAATTACAAAAAAAGGACTTATTGTAAGAAATTTTACGATCAACTAAAGACTAGAGATTAGAGCTCAGTTAGATTAGGTTAGATTACTATCTAGTGTTTGAGCTGGACAGTTGTTTTTGTGTGGGTTTACCTCATGTTATACATAGTAAATTGTGTTTAATTGCTTTTCCTTATCTGTACAAAATTTACCTAATAATCGTGTGTCACATAATGTTGTGTACACTATGCAATGAAAATATTTTTCTAAGCAATGATATAAAATATACTACTTGTAAAGAATTTTTTCATTTTTCATGTCCAAGTTTCTGAAAAATGGGAAAAACAGTGAAGGACAAATTATATTGTGCTAATTGCAAAGTTGTAATGGTTAGTAATGTATGGCGAAACGTAACAAAAAATTCTTTTGTTGGCTCCAATGAAACTCTATCAAACTTATCTGACTCTGTGAAGTTTATAAGTTCGCAGTTTGATGGATTCTCAAAACAATTATTGGAGGTTTTAAATATTATTAAAGAACTAAAAGAGGAGAACAAATGTTTAAAAGAAAATAATAATAAACTAAATAATGACTTTACAATATTGTCAGGGAAGGTTAATCTATTGAAAAAAGTATTGAGTAATAACGTGGAAATAATTGGAGTATCAGAGTCGACAAATGAAAACTGTGTGGAAGTAGTAGAAAATATTGTAGATAAGTTGGGTGTCAAATTGTCAGTAACAAAAGCTTTTTGTATGTTTCCCAAAATTTTAAATAAACCAAAAAAAATTATTGCTGAGATTAACTTATTTGAAAATAAAAATAAAATGATCGATAACATGAAGAATAAAAAATTAAATGCAAATAATTTCAATATTAATTGGGAAAACAAAATTCTTTATATCTTCTTTATATTCTTTATATTTTGTTATATGAAACTTCTTTAAATTTTTCTGTGTAAACATTTTTTTTTAGTCGTTCGTAAAATTGTAATAAATTTATTTTTGTATTTTATGTAATGTGCTCGTAGTTTGTGATTATTTGAGTGCTTATGGCTTTTTATTGATAGTTCTTGTTTAATACGTAGTGAGCATAGCAAACCAGAAGTCATCCTTTCTTTGAATTGTTTATGTTTTGAATTAGCAATTTTACTTGTTGAGGACATACTTATAGCACTATTTATTTTATTAATAAATATATTAAAGCATTCATAAACGTTTAAGTTATTATAGCTTCGTTCCAGTATTTTTATTAATATTTCGTTCAATTTGTTGCAATTATTTTATATACATTATTTATTATTTGCTGAGTTTTGTTCTTAATTTCTATAGCTATAACTGTTGAAAAATAGTCCGTAATGTTTATTTGAAATGCTCTTGCCTCAAATTTAACGTTTATGTTATTATTTATTTTAATAAAGATGTAGTCTAAACAAGAATGTTTATTACCGGACAGGGTTCTAGTACTCATTATTAATGGAATTTGTTCTGACAATGTTCATATTCATATCCTCAATTATAATATGATAACTTATACTATATATAGGTCCTAAAGTATTATTTTCATATTTTAGTAAGTTACCAATGTGGTCAAAAATTCGCTATAAAAAAAAAAAAAAGTGTCACTAGATGGGAACCTGTATACACATATCATATTTATAGTTGTATTGTTTATAGTTAAATTTAATTTCAAGAAATTTATAACAGTGAGTTTATAATTAGTCAATTCTACACAATACATTCGTTCTAGTGAACACAATTATACCATCATTTTGATTCCTTTTAACACTCAAGAAAAATATTCTGTAACCAGGAATCTTAAAATAACAGTACTCTATATCACGACAAGTTTCTGTTAATATTATTACATTTATTTTACAACAGGAGTTATCACTATTCAAATATAATAAGAATTCATCAAAATGCTCATTTATGCTCTTAATATTAGTACAGAATACACTTAAAAACTTACCACTTACAAATTTATACATTTTTACAAATTCAGATAAAGAATCAAAATATTTTGTTTTATAATCTAAATAATTATTTAATACATTATAATCATCCTTAATATATATATTATTTTAATCAATAGTTTATTAGATATTAACATGAACATTTTATTTAACAGACAATTTTCACTAGAGCATTGTAATCTTTTATAATACATGCTTTAGAATTTTCATTCTTTTTTATAAATACTTTAAAGTCATTATACCACACATATTAAAATTCATTGATTTTTGCAGAATGTATGGAATGGAATGGCAATGGGGTGAATTTTACCATCTTTCATCGATTCTTTCACCATAATTTACAGTTATTGCATACGCTGCATTTAACAACCTTGAATTATCAAAATCTATATGAAGACAGTCTATAATAAATTTTTTTTTAATTATTTTTTTCGTTATTATTTCTAAATTAAATGTATTTAATGTATTATTATTTTTATCTTTATCTTAAATTCAAATATTATATATATTAAATTCCCCCAATACGATGTATCTAGGCATGGTATAACCCATGTTAAACTATTATTTAATAATAAATTGTTCCATTGTGTATATCCAGCATCGCTTCCAAATTATAAACTTTCTCATAAAATTTTCGAAATTTGAATTCAAAGTCATAGCTGGAATAATTTATTAAACAATATAGGAACCATTTATCTTTGACATTATTAAATTTTGATCTAACAAAATCATACCAACCTGGATTTTTTAGCAAATGATAATTTTTACAAAATATCCTCCTTTTTGTCCTACATAAATAGCATAGCATATGTAAACTACATTTGTTTCCACATGATGCATTTTCAATATCTTTTAAGGTAGTTTTGAAATATACATGAATCGCTTCTGTAACTAAATAAAAAAAAAAATATATTAATAAAAAATTAATTTTGAGGAAAAATATCTGCAATGCACATACCATGAATGACCGTTAAATGACGATTATAGTCAGATTTATAACTGAATGATTTTCCGCACATTATACACGGAAAACGATCTCCGGCATTTGTTTTTCACGTCTGGTCAAATTATCTCTGCGATTGAACGTTGATATACAATGATTGCATTTAAACATATTGAAATGTGAAAAGTCAAAACACTATACTCTATTCCATCTAAGAATGAACCGCTTTCGCGCACACAGACTGAGCCGCCGTTTATCGTCTGAACCCTAAGCGATGGCTATGCGCTGTGATTGGGAGATAGTGATCGCCGATCGTCGTTGATCGTCGGTGCCGGTGCTGCTGCCGTGTATGCAGAGAGTCATAAAAGCTTCGCGTTTTTCGCGATCGATAATACAATACGTATTTCCATTATTAATCAGATTGCGATATCAATTCAAACACATATACTTAAAATATTATTAATTCAATTTTTTATTGCTTACATAATAAATTAAACAAGACAGTATTCGTATATAATATTTATATAATATACACAATATAAATTTATTAAAATATTTCAAAGGCGCCGCATATAAATAATATAATATGATGTATCATACAATTAAAAAAAAATTACAAGTCAATATAATACAACTTGAAAAAATATGTACGTCAATAGTATACAATTTTTTTTTTTATTTTTAGAAGAAAATATACAATCTATATCTAAGACATAATAAGTATATGTGCGATAAGGGAAGAAACAAGTAGGGTGATATACATAAATTTGAGGAAAGAAGCCACCCACTGATGACATTTTCGTCTTGGTTTAATCGTAGCGATTTAGTTATATGTTAGTATTTATGTAGTATATTATATATTATATATTTAGTAATATCTTATATATTATTAATTAAAGTAGAAAATATCTGCACCATTTACGTTTAAGTCGCCTTGGAGGGCTACCTGGAATTGTGAGGGATGATAAGTTTTTAATGAGTGGATTTGAGTGAGAGGATAGATGGTTATGAAATTTTTTATAAAAACGTTTAGCTTCGTCATGAATAGTATTTAAGTTACAATCTAAATGTAGGGTATGGTTTGATATGTATGGAGGTGCGTTAAATAATTTCCTCAAGGTCATATTTTGGAAAGCTTGAATCTTGTTCAAATTTGACTTTTTAGCATATCCCCATAGCTGCAATCCGTATGTCCAAATGGGTTTTAATAAGGTTTTATACAAGAGAAGTTTGATATTGATCGAGATGGCTTTGTTACCAATTAGATTCTTAAGCATACGGAGTCGATTGTTTAGGGATAGTCTTTTTTCACGTATGTGTTGAGCCCAGGTTAAGCGTTGATCGAGGGTTAGAC
>JACXSJ010004448.1:0-13169 GCA_014851325.1 Pentalonia nigronervosa
CGGTCGAGTATTTATTTAGTTTATACTCCTCAACCATGCACCTTGCTCTTTATTTAAGACGGTCTTTAATCAATTATACATTTATATAGAATAATTTTATTTGACTTAATGGCAAAATATAAAACTATACAGAAAACTAATAACTTCAATTTTTATCAATTTATACCAAATTCACATGCGATTTACAATATAATAACCTATATCAGTTGAAAAACAAAATTACTAACTCTCCCTAAGTATTAATGAGCCTATTGATATACTCTGCACTGTTAGTTAAAAAATTTACCTATCCACCATCGTTTTAACAGTATAATTAATATATTGTGAGAATATGACCCTATACTTAAATCGGTCAAGTCGTTTAGAATGATATGATCACAAATTAAACGGAAACAAAATAATGAATATGACAATAATGTTTAATGTTAAAATTATAATGTATTTATTGTTTGCGGCAAAAATTAAACAATCTTCTCTAGTATGTAATATTGGCTGACAGAGCGTCTTCATTCATAATTATTTTTCATATGCAACGATTCATTGGTAAATTTAAATTTAACACATACATTACCGTAGCTTATTCAATAACAAGGTACATTCAACACTACTGTAATGCAGAGCAGTTACTTTCCTAATCTAATGCATGATAGTGTGAAATAAGTGTATTTAAGAATCACTAGTTTTCGGTTATATATTGATGTTAAATCAATTTCAAGTTTAATATAGAGGAATATGGTATTGTTATTTTATTATTTAACTCAAAATTATTAAATATTATTATTCATTTTTTTGAATACGTACTTTCCGTTGGATCAACGTCGATTATTAATTTTGTAATCAGATATAGACAGTATAGTTCTGTGGATTCTAAAACAAATAATTGTTCAACAATGTAAATATTATTTTGCTACAACTATTAAACATGATATTTAAAAAAATATAATCTTTCCTATGCTCGTAATAAATGGTCATTTTTAAGTTTTCTAAAATTCAAAATTATATTTTTTGAAAATAATTTAAGCGGAATTGTCAATTCTGTCATTTGGTTTCTTGGATGAATCACTATGACATTTTAATAGTGTTATATCCTAATATTTGATAACAGGTTAGATTATGTTAAATAACATTTTATAAAAGTCAAATAATCTTTTTGAAATGACTCTATTTAGTAAATAATATTCAAATATCACAATATAATACTACTTAGTTTATATATATATTTATATATTTTTATGTTGAATGTGTTATGTAAAAAACAACATCAAATATCGTATTATAGTTTAATTTAGTTTTTAATCTTATAATTCAAAAAGAAATAATTAGCATGTTATGTAAAAAATAAAAAAAAAAATTAACGTTTCGATATTTTTTTTTGTACAATGAAGGAACGAGAGGAAATTCGTATGTATACCCGATTGCATCAATATTGGAAATCAAGTACTGCAGGAAAATTAATCTGTTTGCCTATCTTTGGTGTCTTATCTTTATCGGATATATTGTTCATGTACAATGTTTAATATTTGATAGTGTTGTTTTATATGTGCGCGTGTGTATATATATATGTAGGGGTGTATGTACGTATTTATATATGTATGTACGTATGTGGTATGTACACGGGGCTGCATATATGACATACAAATATTTTGACTCAGGTAATATGATTGTGTGACCGATTCCGTTCTCACGCTGGTCTACGTGACCGAGATGGCTGGGTCAGCATATCCCGAAGGCCCCGTACGGAACGTTCCAACGGATCCGGTCGGTGGTAAGCAGTCGAGTCCGGTCAAAAGAGTGAGCAACACCAGCGTTATTCAGCAGAGCATCCTTTAAGATTTATAATAGAGCCACTTGTAGTTTTTAATCAGATTCTCTAGTAATAACCACGTTCTTAATTATTATAATATATATTCATTTCTTTAGTGTTTTATTTAATAAATCAGTAAGCATATATTAAAATCAATCTCCGTGTTATTTCATTTGATACCAATACTTAATGTTGGAACACCATACGACGGTGGACTACACTTCTACACTTGGACTACACTTGGTGGCAGCGGTAAGATCTCCAAAACAAATTGTCATATTTTACAAATTGACAGTACAATTTTGGCGATCACTAAAGAACCTACGTAGACTACTGCCATCGGAGTTCAAGCTGTTTTGGTGTCAGAAATACGCGTGTGGGTACTATATATGTTACCGGAAAAGATGACATTCAGTCAGTGTTGACAATGACTAGTCAATAACGATAAGGACTGATTTAGTAAGGAATTAACGTCAATAACTAGTCATTTATGACTATTCCTAATGAAAGAAGGCATTGATGATAACATTAAAAATTAAGTTGAAAATTAAATAATATATTATATTATTTATTAGCTATTTAGGATAAATCATAATCCTAAATTCTTAATCTTTATAATAATAATAATATATTATAAATTATAATACTTATTAGCCATTTATTATAAATCATAATCTTAATCTTTATTGTTACACGGTAAACTGCTATGACACTTAGAATTACATAATCTAGTAGATGCACGACAAGCACATCTATTGGTCTTACACTGTGTTTTACAGTGGCACCTCGTAAAACCATGGGATCCAGAAATGCTGTTAAAGGCCACTGCTTCACGAAGAGTTATTTCTCCTCTCTCTTTCAATTTACTTACAACTGTTTCAAGATCTAGAAGCTTCTCCTTGCATGGGTTGATTTCTGTCCTGGTATACTTATGTTTCAAAAATCCATTTTCTGTACCTATAAAAATAATAATAGTAAATAGTAAAAAAAAAAAAATATATATATAATAAAATATTAAAATATATTAGTATGAGTTCTTTAAAATAATTATACTTACATAATTTATATAAATTATCTTTCACATCAGTTATAACTGCCAATACATTTCGTGGAGAGCCACAAGCTCGGTCAACATCAGGAATAGAGACACGCACAGATGTTCCTACTTCAAGTTCCGGGTATTTTGAATTAGTTGTTTTTACCATTTTTTCGCTTGTTTCTCTAAACATTTAACAGATAAAGCTCGTTCGTGTTGAATTTTCTGCTGTCGTTGATTAACTATAAAATTATACATATTAAAATAAAATATACACTATAGTAGACATTAATTTTATTGTTTCATACTAAGTTCTGAGTTATTTCCAGTTCCTGGTCCGTTTTCTTCAACTTGTGTAGTATGACATTGTTCAGAGTCCAATAAATCTGAACCGAGATGGTCATTCTGAACTTCACAAACTTGTAAAATATTCTCAATATCTTCTTCGGATTGTAGGCAGTCTATTTCATCCATAGGTAAACCTATTGACGCTACGCCTAATCGCGCTGAACATCCAAACATTGTCTCATACGGTGATCTTCCAATACCTAAAAATGTTATCTTATTAAATGTATAAAGGTAATATTATGTTTTTTCAGTTAATTAAATAAAATCGGTGGAGTACGATTGCGCGCGCTTTACCTTATTGGGCATACGATTGCGCGCGGTGCCGGAATAACAAAGAACATGCTTTTGAAGTTCGTTTATAGTATTATTATCAAACTCTCTTCCATTATCTGAGTGCAGTATGGCTGGTGTTCAAAATCTTGTATAAATATCTAGTAAATTATGTGCAAATTCTTCCGCACGTTTTGTTTATAATGGTTTAAGTACAATGAACTTTGTTAGGTGGTCTTGGTAATTCATTATAAATCGGAAATCATTTACGCTCTGTGATTGCATATCTATTAAATCCAGTTGAGCACGTGAGTTGTATGCCGAATGTAAAATAGGTTTTGATACAAGCCCTCTTTTTGGATTTGAAGATTTTTTATGGCAATCAGAACATAGACTTAAACAAATCATTATTGTTTCCTTTGTCACATTCGCGTATTTTAATTTAAGTTCAGCCATCATTCTGTCTCGGCCTCCGTGACCGATTGCTGTAAGTGTAGAATGAATTATATCAAACAACTCTTCATTTTTTACATAATAACGCACACCCTCTGACGCATTGGTTATAGTTTTATAATAAGACGATCTTTATCGTCGATAATAAGAATATCGTACTTACGAACCATTCCTATAGTCATTCGTACACTTTTTTACTCCAGCCGTAGATAATGTAATTTTAGATTTTTTTATTTCTTCGATTCGTTCACAATATTCTTCATTATTCAAAAAAAAGTTGTTGTCGTTACGTTTCAATTCAATTTATAATAGAATTGCATTATCAAATTTTATGCGCATTTCATTTAAATCCATTTTTAAGGAGATTGTTGAAAAAAAGAACAATGTTATTAGTTATTACACGTTACTATTCACTACATCAATTCACAAACAGTACTGTAAAGTGTACAGTCACTTTCGGGATGTAAAAACGATAACATAAAACAGGATTTACCATATTATATACTATAATAACTAATAAGTAATAATATAGATAGCTATGTTCCATAATCAGATCGATCACCAATAAGCGCGGTGTCGATATTTTTTTCGATTCGGATTTATAACATTGCCTAATATAATACGGAAATGTTGATAAAACTACGAAATATCCAACATTGCCTAACCTTTCCAGCCATTGTCAACAATAACTACGATATACCGACAGTTCCTGAATTTTCATCTATTCCGGTAACATATACATCTATACAGCAGATCGCCGGACGAACGCGCCGCCGTCGAGGCAACCTGTTCATAGTGTTCATACGGGTAATAACAAATAGCGCCCAGTGTGGCTGGAAGGAGTCCGGGCGTCAGTACTCATCGCTATTAAATATCGTCGTCGCCGCTAGTGTCGTCTTAAACATTTTGGTCGTCGTCACCGTCAGGGAGCAGTCTCCGCCGCACGAGTGGGAAGGTCACGTCGTCGAACGAGTGGGTCGGTGGAACAATTCGACTACACTATCTTACTTTTATCAACAATGATCTTTTGAAACAGTAAAATTAATCAGTTTGCCTACCTTTGGTATCTTATTTTTATCGGATATATTGTTCAAGTACAATGTTTAATATATGATAGTGATAACATTTAATAAAACTTGTTTTTACCAAATAATTATTCCGTTATTTGGAGACAAATTTACGTGTAATTTACAATGCAGTTCATAGTTCTTAAAAATATTTTGTTGAACAGAAAATTTCATAAACTGGAAGTTCGTTATATGGAAATTTCACTGTATTTCCAAAAACCACCACTTATGATTATGTTAATTAAGATTAAATATCTGTCGCAACAATTTAGGCTCAAACATAATATATACCAGCTAAGTTCAATTTCAGGCTCTTCTGAGGAATATCAGCGGATACCACAAAATATCTGTGACGGCAATAAACATGATAGCAGTCACGCTACAGTGTTACTTTTAACATGAGGACGAATAGTAAGGAAGCAACAAGGCGTGGTAGTTGGTGGACAAAATTGGGCTGGGATATAAATAATATGAGTAAACAAAAAAAGTAGGATTTCTTTTTATAAAATTTTAAGTTAGTGTAAATGCTACTGCTGAGTAACTAACACCATTAAAGAATGTTTCATTTGAAAGAAATGAGAGCGAATTAAAAAATCATAAGACACTAATTCGAAATACGGAACTGAAAATGAGTTAGCTCCTTAAAGCGTCATTTTTGATATCATATCGCATTACAAAATAAAAAAAATATTTTACCATAGGAGAAGACTTAATTATATCTTGTTTGGTCGATGCCAACCTTACACTTTTGGGACATAAAGCTGCTAAAAAGATAAAAACAATATCTCTTCCTAATGACACTGTTTCGATTCGTATAACTATGATGAGTAATGTTATTTATTCAATAACAACTTTTAATAAAAATAAAAACGTCAAAGATTTATGCTCTTCGATTAAATGAGTAGACTGGAATTACTGATAAAGCACTGCTACTTATATATATTCGGTATGTGGATTGGGACAAAAAAATAAATTAGAGAAAAAATCCTGAACTGCTTGGAACTGGAGAAACATACAACTGGCGATGAATTATTTAATAGGACTGGTAGGTATTCGGGACTAGTAGCAAAAATGAATCAAGTAGCTCCAAATATACATGGCACACATTGTATGATACACCGAGAAATGCTAGCAGGTAAAAGAATTAGTGCTGAGTTTAATCATGTACTAACAACATCTGTCAAAATGGTTAATTTTATTATGTCCAGAGCTCTTAATTCGCGACTGATTGCAATTTTGTGTGATGAAATAGGATCCACACATAGAACGCAATTACTACAAGCGGAAATTCATTGGCTTTCGAGAGGTGGGAAATTAATGAGACTGTGTGAACTTAGAGAAAAAATAATATTATTTTTGTCAAGCAAAAACTGCAACCTTGTTCAGTACTTCAAAGACATAGATTGGGAAATGAAGTTATGTTATCTTGCAGACATATTTCAACTTTTAAATGAGTTAAACCTGTCATATCAGGGGACACAGAAAACTATGTTTCACAGTTATAGTAAAATAGAAGAACAAAAGAAAATGATTGATCTGTGGATCACAAGAATTGAAAACAACTGTTTTGAAATGTTCAGCACCTTAATAGATTTTATGAGTGGGGTGAACGAGAATAATGAAAATTACAATTTTACTCAACTTAAATTGATTAATGGTAATCACTTGAATATATTGTTACATAAATTCGAAGAATATTTCCCTTCGACTCAAGAGATGGTTTTTTGTAGATTTTGGATCCCTTTAGTTCCAATAGCTTAACAAATACTCTATCTATGAATGAAGACGATATGTTAACAGATCTTTCCTCAGACGTCACGTTGAAAAACTTAATAAACAATTCATCAAATGATAAGTTTTGGATAGAAGTTCACATCGAATATGATATGTTAAGTGAAAAAGCATTGAGAATCCTACTTCCTTCTCCTTCAACGTACTTATGTGAAAGTGGATTCTCAACAGTCACTGTAACGAAGATTAAATATGGAAATAGGTTGAATTTGACGCCGACACTGAGACTTTCATTATCAAACCTTACTCCAGATATTGATAAAATATGCAATTACAATCAAGCTCAACCATCCCATTCAGATTCATGCACTAATTTTATTATTATTTTTCTTGTTATTATAATTTAATATAAATATAATGTTACTTCAAAATATATTTTGAATTCTAAATAAATTACTTAATTACATTTTGCTGAATATAGTATTTTAATGCATTCCTAATGTTGCCGTTTATCGCCATGTTTTATATACCCTACTTTTTTAAATATAAATTTCATAGGAAATATCACAGAAATTTCACTAAAAATATACTTTCATCCTCCAACACTGAAAAAAACACTGGAAGAGGATAGTTACAATTGACGAGACTCAAAGCTGTCGCACTAACTAACCGGCCAAGAAAAAAACATGAGGAACGTGACTTTGAGGCTGGTGGGCTGCTAAGCCAAATCGAGAAGAACAACGATGATCCTAATACTCAAACATAAATTAAGTAATTTATACTTCTGAATGTAAACCCTTCAGGAACACTGTTCATAACTTCTACATATGTACTGGCCGTCACTAAGGAAAATCTCTCCTAGGCCTAGTGAGTGTCATACACTGTTTTATTATATTGTTAATAAACAGTTTAACCCACACGTAAAGGTGTTACAATAATAAAAAATAAAAAATTCGGATAGATTCATGTAAGAATCATGGTTTGTTACATAATCGTTGGGTAGATATTAAATAAATATATAATATGTTAAAATCAATAAGAATTTGTTTTGTTCATAATTTTAAGTAGAATATTTAACCTTTGGGTGAATTGAAAAAACACAATACGTTAATTTAAGTAAAATATTGATTAGTATGATAAGAAAATTAAAAACGACAGATACCATCAATATTACTAAATTATAAAAGAAAATCACTGGTAGTATATTCAAATAATATGATTTATTAACATACTAATATCAATTATCTTGATATTCTTAGAAATCGCAAGTTATAATAATAATTATAGCTATTATAGCTATCGTATCATATTAAAAGGTATAATTTACTTTATTATAATATTATTTTATAATATTAAAGTTTAAAAAATCCATTAAAATAAAAACCGTGTTTTTGAGATGTTTTATTACGTTTGATTTGAATCAAAACAGTATTATCTAATTGCAATTTGGTAGGAATTATTATATAAATATATGGTATGTATTTATTGAAGTTGGAAATACAATTTTGCTCATCATAAATATAAAAATAATGAATTTCGAAGACCAAGTAGTCCAAATTTATTCGGTTCAAACTGTTTTTTTTTTTAGTGAAGGCGACAAAGACAAATATACCTAATATGTTGAGATAATCATAATATTTATAATATATAATGGTGCATTCTATCCCTGTCTTCAACTCTTATGGAAAATGTAAATTATAAGAGAGAGAGAGAGAGAGAAAGATCCAACGGGTTGAATAAACATCACATTCATGTAATATATACAATTATTTATTTTTTTTTAGTTTAATTATTCAAATGATTCAATAATAAAATATTACTTTTCCAGTCTATTGGAACATCTAACAACAGAAAAAAAAAAAGTTTATAATTGTGTTCACATGGAAATATAGATTAGGTAAGATTAGGCTATTTTTAAACTTGCATTAATAATCAGATTAATATAAATGTTATAAACAATATTATTAGAACATAATTTAAGGGAAAAATGTTATGATGTTATATCGTTTATCTTTAACTTTTACAGAGTCGTTCAACTGATAGAATATTTGGTTTGTATTAGTATAAATTAAAAATATAAAATTTACAGTTGAATTTTATTAAATTGTAACATGAAATGTTGTGTTTATATAAATGTATATATAATTGTGCGTGATTAATATGTTATACATATAATATAAATTAATACGTTATCAGATAAATAAATTTATTTAAAGATATAGGCAATGTGTGTTTTCAATAATACAGTAGCTTTTTGTAAAATTGTATGTACAAAAAAATATGTGGTTGTCCCAACCGGAAGTGAACCCGCAACACTGCATTTAACAGATAATGGGGCAAGTGAGATTTATAAATTTAACATTTCCCATAAATTGGTATGTATTAAAAAAAAAAAAAAATATTATAATAGTAATATTTTTGAACAACTTTTTTTTCATAAATTGGTCGAATAATGTAGACGATGTCTTTTTTAGAAAATGTAATTAAAGAAATGCAATTTTCTTAATTGTTTAATATTAAATGCATATAATGCAATAGTATAGTTTGGATAAATGGAGTTAAATTAAAATATTTTAATTTAATTTAAATGATTAATGCCTAATACCATGATAAAAATGGTACATTGGTTATCTATTATTACGCCTAGGTAAAATCTTCTTAAATTGAATATTGCCAATATAATACCTATTTAAATATTAGCTCGTTAGTGGGCCGCTAATTATTAATTTTCCAGGACCATCATGAAATCTTAGTTAGTCATAATATTGTAAAATGAAAGTGTACACTATAATATTATGATATAATTAAAATGAAAAAAAACATTGTTTTAACATCGTCTTAAGTTTCATTACCATTATAGAAAACTGGATCACTAACTAAAAAATAAAAAAAGAAAGTTCTAATTTTAATTCTTTATTGTAAAAATATCCCTCGAAATACGTTAAAACTGAGATGCTTGAAAATATTTTTTTTCTGTCAACTGAAAATTAAAAACTGATTTTGTTGCTTTAAAGGTAATTGGGTAAACGAGATTTATAAACTTAAAATTTCTTTAATACATATGTAAATGAAATAAATATATGTATATTATATTGAATATTTAAATTTCAAAGAATATTTTTCTTAAATTAGTTGAACAGTGTACATGTTACCTAGTGGAATAATAAAAAATAATATTTTAAAGTACTATTTGGTGGTGAGCATTATTAGTTTAAAACAAATTTTATTATATTATTATCAGTTATTAGGTACAATTATTGATTAAATCTATTAGGGACATGTGTTTTGTCTTAACCTTGTTTCAACTGCTACAGCTTATATGTGTATCAAGAAATACTTTTTTGGTTGTCAACTGTAGTTATGTGTGTTTGGGTTAGATAATAGGTTAGTAATCAACATGATTATAGTAAATTTGTTGAAAATAAATATTAATAAAAAAATAGTTTATTTGGGTTTTTCACATTGGAAATATTTTATAAAAAGTTGATGTTTGATTGTTACAATATTTTAACTATTTATAAAGATCAATTAATGTTACATTTAATTTATAAAAAATGTCTTACATATATCATATGCTTTAATGACATATTCGCATGTTTCTCCATCTAATCAATACATAATATACACATAATTATTTTTTAATATTTATAAATATTTTTTGGTATGTTATTTTTGTAGTTTATATTCCTCATTTATGTTTAACAATAATATTCGATTACCCACGTAATGAAAGCGTCAGAATTTTTTTTTTTATTTGATTTTTCGGAGTAGTTTGTATAAAACGTAAGAATATTTACATCCAATCATTAAAATATTGTTTTTGCCACTATCTATTTTCAACCACAAAAAAACTTATGATTCATGTTCCTCAAAATATTAAAATAAATATAATGAAAATAATATTAATTTGATATTTTAGCTGGCGCCGATAGAATACATTGTTGTGTCCTGCTGTTTTTTAAAGATATAATAAGGGTATAATGTTTAGAAGTATAATACATGACAGTTACATATATACATTTAGTGTAGATTTTGACGGAAAATATCATTAACAATTGTGTCAGGTACATAAGAACTTAATAAAAATACAATGGTAACTATAATTAAACTGCACTAAATTATATTCTGTTTTGATAAGTTAAGAAATCTAAACATTTAATAAGAAAATTATAAAAACTTTTTCGATGGATAATATTATTTTTAAATCGTATATTAACCTTATTTATTTTTTTGGTAGTTTAAAGGCGTCTATATACATAGTTATAATGTATAATGTATGTGTCACATCCTCATAGTCAAATTATTCATTTCATCAACTGGATATCCATATAGTGAAATTCGTTCAGATCATGAATTTTGTCGAAAATACATTATATGGACATAAAGTTCATAATACCACCTACCTATATTGTGTACATTGTGTAATTATTATAAAACAAAATTCAATTCAATTTTGAATACTTATATGATATAATATAACGGTATGTCTTTTTGTACTAAATCATATTTTTAATGTAATGTGACATTGGTGTCGTACTATTAACAATATTATATATTATAAAAATAATATTATTAGATTATTTATTATGAATTAGATTCTTCTCTCTTCTTCCTAAATTTCTTTTTTCTTTCCCAATTATATATGGAGTCAAATATCAGTCTATAATTTACTCACACAGGCTATTCTCATCTTATATTTTTTTTCTTTAGAACTCTCTCCTACGATGCTTCATTCCAAATGTTTCAATATACATGTATTTATATAGCCTCTCTTAGCACATCTCAGTAACTTTTTTACAACATGGACTGTCTCGCAACTGTTATGTTGATCCAATTTTTTTTTCAGTGGCATCAGCTTGTCACACAAAATCTCCAACTTATCTCTTCACATCATCCATCGATAACTATACCTAAATCTGATGTCTTCCTTAAAATCACAATTCTCTTTTTCCTTCATATCTAAATACTTAAATCTATTCACTTTACACTTATTATTCTCTATACATATGTTATGTCTAGTGAATTTTTTTCTCGATTACATTCTTCAGAATCATACACAATTGTTACAAGTGTACCTACTCCTACATATTTCTGGTCCTATTCTTCCAGAATTCCTTAGCACTCTTAATAACTCATATTCAGGTGTTCTGTGTTTTTTTTCATAATTATCTCAATCTTATATATTTTGTCATCTCTCCCATAATTCAGAATATTAGATAAATTATTAAAAACGTATATACAATTATTAGCTTACCATGAGCGACTGTGAATAAATAAATGGAAATAATTGTTTAGTGTTATGAAGCATATTCTATAAGAGTCGTTTGAAATATCTTTAATTAAATTAAATCAGTATATTTATATACTGATTTAATTTATAAGATTTTCAACAAACATTTATTTGAATTAATATTTAAAAGAGCTAAAACCAGTCCATTAAACGTGCAGAAATCAAGTTTGAAATATAAAATATTATTTTTGTATATTTTGTTTTAAAATGATTTATATTATATTTTAATGCAAAATTTACTAAGATCCACACTGTGAATTCACTATAATAATGGATTTGCAATTTTTTTTAGTACCTATATAAACCTAAACATTTATCACAAAGACGTAATTTTTCTTTCAACAAATAAGTATTTTTTGGTGATATAATGATGTCTTGTGTTTAATTATAGTATATTTATAATATAAAAGTGTATAATTAATAGACTTACCTTTCTCACCTATAAATAGATAATCAAAATTATTTGATAAATATTTTTTGATGTACAATATAAATAAATATGTTATGCCTTAATTTATAGAAATAGTTCGTGTTAATTGTTTAAATATTTTTTTTTATAGATGGATAATATTAGTTTTGTAGATATTAGTTATTTTTAAATGCCGATTTGATTAGTACCTATTATATCTAACTACTGCGTTTTGTATCACTTCTAGTATAAAAACCGTTTATCGGATGAGTTGAAAAAAATTAGAAATATCTCTTAATATAGAAAATGAACAAATTATGGAATAATTGAATGTATCTCAGTAAAATTTCAAATTTAAAACTTTTATATGATAAATATTTGTGAAGCAAATCTATTGAATGTGTGGGTTACAATGTTTAAATCATATAAATGTCTTTTCAGTGACTGCCTGGATATAACTATTTTATTAGGTTTATAAGTTTCTTATTTTAATAGAAATGCTGTTCGTGATATAAATTATATACTTGCCAAAATATGCATCTTTGATATCATTTGTTGAGAAAAGAAAAATTGTACAAATTAAATATTGATAAAATACTTAAAATTATTTTCTTTTAATTATGAACTGATAGGAACATCTACTTTCATCAGAATGGAAACAGCCCCTAGTTAAATTCAGTTGAGTGTATCTCTATTTATGAATAATTCATAATAAATGAAATTTGTTCGATGGCCAATTGAAACATTGTGTTGATTGGAGC
>JACXSJ010004449.1:0-13162 GCA_014851325.1 Pentalonia nigronervosa
TAACGCTAGCTGCCGTCAGTCTGCATGCGCGAAACGGGTTCCTTCTCTCGTGGCGCGGAGTATAGTTGAGGGCCCCGTCAGCAATCGCTGATCAGCGGACCGGGCCAGTCCGAGCCTGCTCCGTGGCGTCGTCGGTTTCAAACTGAAAAAAAAGATGCTAACATAGTAAGTAGTAACATATTACTATGTAAGTATAATAATATGGACAATGTCAATATGGTATAAGAGTACACAAAACCAGTATAATTTCGACTTCCTATATGGACAGTATTATTATTTACTCTATTTAGGTACTATTAATAAATTTGTCATTGGTTGGCCGCCTGCAAGCTGCGATACGGTCAGAATTGAATTAGTATTAGTAGAATAAATGGTTCTATTTCTGGAAATTCTGAACACTTTTATTACAGATAACAAAATAAACGTATTGCTTGTCTACAGTATATTTGGGTGATTGGCTCAAATATTGATACACATGTTATCATCTTATCATTGCTAATTTAATACCTCCATAATTCAAATTTAAAATAAATTATTTATCGCATAAATATCTTAAATTGGATGTGTAATTTTTTTTAAATATTTTATGGATTTAAATTTTTTTAATAAATTATGGCAAAGGTTAATCTATTTAATTGTGGATTATTAAAAAAAAAGGAGATGAATTTTGTAGTTTAGTAGATTTGAGGAGGCTATTAAAAAATTTTAAGATAGTGAAAATTGTAATTAGTCTAAATTCAACACAAGAACAATAAAAGGTGCCAAAAATAAAGGGTTGAAAAGAAATTTGAATCCAGAATTGGAATACGCCTATTTAAATAATATGTGTGTTCAAAGAAAGCAGTATAAAAGTAGGTCTAATGGTAAATGCCCAAACCAAAGGAAAGTATCAATAAAATAAAATCAAAAAAAATATATTAGGCACAAACTAACATTTATTTTTTAACATTTTCCTTTAATAAACAATCTAAATATTATTTTGATAAGTTAATACATTTAGTTCATATCGTTCAAATTGCCCTATGATGATATGTATGTGACCTAATGGTATTGGATAAAGTTAATAATTACTTTCATTTATCACTGAATACAACCATGTACGCAATAAGGTAAAAAATTAAAAAAAAAATTTGATTTCAACTTTTTTTATTATTATTTATTATTATTAGACAATCTTTGACCACTACCCATGCCAAAGAAGACTTAACAACTCTGATGCTAAATGAATAGCATAAAAATTAATGGTAATGAAAGTCAATAAAAAAATTTTACAAAATAATTTGATGACAAAACATAAGAAAATTATAACTTTAAAGAACATAAATAACTTGGCTTTAACAAATTCTTCTAAATCAGATGCTTTAAAATTGTTAGTTGAAAGTTTTATAAATAAACAAGGAGTTACCTTTGGAAATATTTAAAAATAATTAGTTAAAAGCCATATTCTACACAGATGAGGAAATGAAAAGAATAAATGCATTATGTCCTGAAGTACTATTTGTAAATGCAATATATAAAGCCAATGATTTGAGACTACCACTTTATGTACTCTTAGGTTTGTACAAATTCAGCATTTATTCTTAAACCAAATTTAACCATAATTACCTAAATGTTTTTTTTATGTTTATAATTGTTGATAGTAATCGGCAAAGTTGTTGGTTATAGCATTCTTATTTCAGAAGATTTAAAAAATGTCAAACATATGGCTTCAATTTTAAAATTTTATAATTCATCGTGGCCAAACATTTAAATGTAATATGGCTGACAAAGACTTCACTGAAAGAAATGTTTTTAAAAAACAGTTTCCTCAGTTAAAAATTGTAATTTGTATATTTCATTGCATTAGGTCATTTTTATATAAGATAACTACAAAAAAAATAAATATAACTACAGGTCGTTGTTTAAATATTATGTACAATATAATATACATGCATTTTGATTTAGTTTTGTTATTTTTACACTTTCTCTACTGTTGACACAAAAATGGTCTATGCTAAAAACGAAACTGATTATAATAGAATTTATTTTCAATTAAAAGACATAAACATTTTAAGTATTATAGACTATTTTGAAAAAAATTGGCATACAATTAAGGATTAATGGGTTGTTTATTTTCAGTCAAAATTTATGACATTAGGTATTTAACTAATGTCAAAACTGTTCGAATTTTCTAATTATAAATTGCAAAATATATTGTATAACTTATAAAGTATAATTTTATGTATGATTATTTAGTCAACAGAACTAATAATAGATTGGAAAATATAAACAAAAAAAATCACCCAAGTTGTGACAAAATGTTGTCAACTTGACCAATTCTTTGAAGGTAGATTTAATTTAACTAAAGACTACCAGATTTACTTAATTAATAAAAATCCATTTATAGGATTGCAAATATTGATGATAACATTAAGGATAGAAAGAAACCATGCTGCAACTAAATGCTTTTGTTAAACACTAAACTTTGTTTCAAAATTAAGCTAGAAACAGCAACAGATGTTTTGGTATTCAACTCAATTTGCCTTTAACCTCATATCATAAAATTTAAGTTTATAAATAGGGTCCAAATTATTTCTATCGATAACCTAACTGCCAAAATAAAATCAAGAAAAGGCATCATAGAAATTACAGAGAATGAAAATGTTTGTTCATTTAAAATAAGTTTATGCTTACCTTGCAATCACATTTTCAAAATTAGGCAAATCAACAATAACACATTATATTGTCTAGAATTGTGTACAGAAAAATGGTAAAGAGAATATTATACTAAAGTTTGTAGAGTAATTCCTTTCAGTTCAGAATTTGAAATTACAAATATTCCAAATATTTCAATAAATGTTACAACAATGGATGCAAGCTTGAAAATTTTCAATTAAATTTTTTTTTCATTGAAATTTTCTGAAAATTTTTAAAATGAAAATTGGAAATTATTTTTCAAAACCATTTTTTGTCCAGCTTAGGAATTTCCATCTTGTTATAAATTATCAACTGGTCATTTAGAAGAATATAATAGTGTAGAGCAAAACGTTCGTTCTAAAATTTATGAATATCATAGTTTAGGATTGATGTGTGATGATTGGACAAATATACATGGAGAGCCAATTATCAACTATATTATTACTACTCCTGTACCAATTTTTTATAAAACTATTAGCACAGGAGATATATCAAATTCCAGTATTATTATTGATATTCTTATATCACAAAAGAAATTTTATCAATTATCCAAGATCTTGGCCCAAACAGTGTTAGGAGTAGTGACTGATAATGCTAAAAGCGTGAAATCAGCATGGGCAATTTTGAAAAAAGAATAGAACTGTCTTGAAGCATATGGGTGTGTAGCTTATGACTTAAATTTACTGCCAAAAGATTTCACAGAGTTGGACAATATTTCTACAGTAGTAACTAGTGGTAAAAATATTGTCAAAGAAATCAATCTTTCACACAAGCTAAATGCAATATTGAAAGAAAAGCAAACTGGAAAAAAAATAACTCTTAAATTACCAGTAAAAACTAAATAAGGTTCTGTAATGTGGCTACTCTTGAAAGTATTTTACATAATAAAAGTACTCTGCAATTATTCGCTATAAATGATAGAATTGTACAGGTATTATCTAAAGGTACAAAAAAGAATAACTTTGTGATACATTTTGGAACAGTATCACATAGACCTATGGACAACTTAAACCTATTGCTGATTGAATAACAATAATTGAAGGTGATGCACTACAAATTAATTTGGTTCCTACAATATTAAAAGATTTAAAACATGATTTTGAACAATTTTTAAACTCTCATTCACCAGAGAATAAAACAAAAATTATGTTACTTTTAAAAAATTAAAAACAAGTTTGCATTGTGCTACAAATCTCTTAGATCATATATTACATGGTAATTGTTTAACAACTGATGAAGAACTTTTAGGAATTGGGTGCATTGCCAAAACTGCTCGTAATACTGATGGCGTTGATGAAAGATATATTTTAGCCGAGTTTACTCAGTATAAAATTAAGGAAGGACTGTGGAGCAAATGATTCATCAGAGATACTGTCAGCAAAATATCAGCTACATCTTGGTGTAATGGTTTGAATTAATCTTCTCAATTAAAATGTACATTTATTTACTAATTTAAAGTAAATATTATTAATCTTTACAATAATAAAGTATTTACTAAATAAATTATGTTAATAATAACATGTCATATTTCAAATATAAAATGTATTATATATAATATATAAGTATAAAGCATAGTCAAATATAGGTCTTCCAAAAAATAAATGTAAAATTAAGTATAAATAGATAATGATTTTTCATATTATTATGAGAACTGTATGAGTTTTTTTAGAATACCTATATTTGACTATACTTTATACTTATATAATATATTGTATTATACTTATATAATAATACATTTTATATTTGAAATATGACATATTATTAACATAATTTATTTGATAAATACTTTATTGTAAAGATTGATAATATTTACATTAAATTAATAAATAAACGTACATTTTATTAATATTCATACAAATTATACCAATTACAAAACCAACTACGATTCAGTGCAGAGCTTTGAACTGGTATAAGGTTCATAATTTTGGTTTAACTCTGCCTACTGGCTGAACTGTACTAGGGTCTGGAATTACACGTCTTAGTTTAACTTATGACAGTAATATAAGCTCTCATTTAAAATTTAAATGTTTTAATAGTATACATGGATCAAGAAGAAACAACCATTATGGATACAGACATTTTGAATCAATTACCAACACTACTTCTAAAAATTCCAAAAATAGGATGCCTAAAAGGTGATTGTTATTTCATATATTTTTAAATTATAATCCTTAATGACTTTTGTTTGCATACTTCAAGTAAAGACAATACTGCCATTGGTATTCAAAAACAAAAAAAAAAAAGGTTTCTGGTCTAGTTCCTTTCAAAAAGCTTAATCTACAAACAAAACATTTGGAAATGCTACATTAGTTTATGAACAAGAATATAACCAGTATAGCTGTATCTGAAAATGGATTTATAAGGAAGGCCGCTATGGAAAATAATCTAGATAATATACATTGTAATGTTTTAGACAATAATCTTACTATTGATGTTTTAAAAAGGTATTTTGACATGGATGGCTGGGCTGCTCTACAACAAGTTGTAAACAGAAAGAAATTAAATCTAATGTGGATTTGTAAATAGATATTGATATCAGATATTTATCCCCTATTATTTTAATAATTGGAAGCCTTAAACAATTAATTATTCTCCCTGTTAGTTCATTAATCAATTGTCAGATTTCATGTTTATTACCTAAACATGTTTCTATTTTATTGACATAATATTGTTCTTTAGTTGTCCAAATAAGTATTGTTAATTTATTTCTATATGCTCTGTAATAATTTAATAATTTATGATTCTATAAGCCTCAGCTATATACTTTTATATATGATAGTTGTAACCCGTGGCTTCTATTCTTTTATGTACGCAAAATTTGGTGTAAATTAGTTCAAAAACTCTAAATGTGCATTGTAGATGTGCGTAAACTTTTTCTGCATACGATGCTGGTATTTTTTAAAATACTTAGCTCAATACAAAAAATAACTTTCAATATAAATAACTCATTTCAATTTTTTTTAGATTTTTTCTTATAAATATCAATAAAACTATTTTTAAAGATTGGCCAGTAAATATATTATTAAGAAATCTTCTAACTAATATTTAACCCTACACTGCATACAAGGGCATATATGCATTATAACATTAGATGGCTATGTACCTAAGGTATGTTCGATTAAAGTTAATGAAAACCTGGTGGTCATTTGCTTAAACCAGTTAAAAATTAGTTTTTCTTAAAATTTTAATGGTAGATGGCAGAACATATTTTAAATTTATTTTAAAAGTATTTTTTTTTGTATGTGCTAAACTATGCTCCATCGTCCAATGTTGAACGTGTTGTTACACGGTTAAAAATAGTATAGGCTTATCAGAAAAATTATATTTAGCTATTATGACATATGGTAATTGAGGCAATTCATAAACAAATAATGTATTTCACGTCAACAATATATTATAGTCGCTTATATTTGACGTGCATATTTGCACTACTATGCAGTACTGGTCCTGACTGGCTAGTAGTATCAGCAACTTTTATTCCTTGTGACCATAATATTTTATATTTCTGTTGTCTGTTTTTACAATACTTATGTAACAGTTGTGCGGTTTTTTAATTTTTTTTTTAATATGGCTCTTAACGACTACGAAATCGAAACTTTTTTAAATATACCAATCGAAAATGAAGACGAGTATGCAGATGGTTTTGAGCTAAGTGACGATGAAGATATAAATGAGGTAAATAATAAATTTTGGGGCAAACCACTAGTCAATTTTTTGTACACCAGACTTCCAACCATGTGTACTTCCGTGTACTTCCTTGTACTTCCATGTACTTCCCAGTATTTTCATATACTTCCCAGTACTTTCCAGTACTTCCATGTACTTCCCGTACTTCCATGTACTTCTCAATATTTTCATATACTTCCCAATACTTCCATATATTTTCCAGTATTTACATATACTTACTTAGAACTCCAAATATAAACCAATGTATGTGTTCTTTAAATTTCTTTATATTTCTACCTCGGTTAATAGCCCAGTTAATATAGTTTCACAGACTTTATTTTTAATTCCTTTGTTGAGTACTTTTTAATACTAGGTACTTCTGCCAATATCTTTATATATACCTACATATTAAAATTCTATTCAAAATTATTTAAGTAAATCAATGTAAGCTATGGTGTATTATCAGTATAATATAGGTACTATAATGTTTGTTCGAATAACCTGTGGGTCATGATCATAGGTAATAAATATAATATTCTTATATGATCTTTTTTTTACATTACATGTTTGGGGATAAATATTGTTCATGATATAAAAGATTGAAAATTTGAAAAGCATAGACACATAGTCCTAGTCTATGTTATATTATGTATAGTAAATTTAAAATTTAAAATTCATTAAAAATCTAAGAAGTGAAATCAAATAGATATTGATTATGGGATATTTTGTTATTTGTTTTATGTTTATTTAATCATAAATAATCCAATAAATATTACATAACATAATTTTAACATTAGAAAAAAACAACAGAAACAAAATTAAAAATAAAAAATAAAACAAAACAAATTACAATTTTAATAGCAAATATGCACCGAATAAGAAAGTAAAACAAAATTTAGTAATAATGATAATAATAATGGTAAAATACTTTAATTAATTTTATTTTAATTGTTTGTAAATTTTTATAATCTTAAGCTTCTCTGATCTTTTTATTTCAAATGGACTGAACCCTATCAACTCTATAGGTCCATAAAATATATATTTTCTTGGTACAATTTGAATATCATCATTGATAGGCCATTTGAATTTATCCAAATCTTCTTTTAAAAATTTTATTGTGTATTGGTTTTCATTAATATTAATTACTCGTCCAATATACCATCCATTGTCATATATAACAGCATAATAATGTTCAACTTTAATATTTATTATCTCTGTATCTTTTTCATCATCACTGCTTTCAATATTTTCAGAACTAGGGTCATCATTTAAAATTAATTGCTGGTCACTTGATTGTGGTGAGGAACTGTCCTCTGCAGACTTTTCCATACTGGCTTTACTTGTGCCTTTTTTTTTTTTTACTTTTGCCCTTTCTTCAAAGGAAATAGGTCGATGTGAGTTTTCCGGCCTATAACTTAATCTATTATTTGAAGTGTTAATAAATCTTCTTAACCTATCACTACTTACTCGGTCGTGTGGTTGTTCCAAAAGCCAACAAAGTGAAGATTTTTTAATTACCATTGATGTTTTATTAGCCAATATTACTTTAACAAATGGTGAACTAATAGGTATTTTAGATATGCTCAGATCATCATCATTCATAAATTGTTTACTAAAATCTTTTAAATTAAGTCCCATTCCACAGTTTTCCAGTATTAATAAGTTTTCTAAGTCTTCAGCAGCATCACACTCTAATTCATCTTCTGAATGATCAATAGATGCTTGGCCTAAACCTAACTCTACATTTGTACATGATGATTCTTCATCAGAAGTTTCAATCTCGGTATGAGCTTCATCTACAGACTTTTTAGTACTTAGAGGTCTTTGCATCATAATCATATCATCATCTATACTCATTCCAAGATTTTTTGCCATATTTTTAGCATCATCACAGCTCCTGTTAATTATACTTACAATATTATTTTCAGTATAAATAGTAAAATTAATATATGGTGGTATGTATTTTGTATTTTTTTCTCGAGCAAAACTAATACTTGAAGATGCATTTTTTAATTCAATTTTTATAGTATTAATAGTTTCAATACGTTTTAGCCTAGAAATAATGCCTTTCATAGAAAAATTTACTACAGTTGAAAATGTTGTTGTTAGAGATCTAGTTGCTCTAAAAAATTATTCACATGTTTGACTGCTGAAATTCCAAATTGTAAACATGTCAGGAGTTAGATTTGTATCATCTCTAAATTGTACTACTAGCCGTATCAAAGAATGCGCATTAATTTCAACACAACTATAACAATTATTAGTAATAATGTTATTACCAACGGTATACTCTTTTTTATTTTTTAATCATGCTCTCCAGATTCTCAAAAAAAAAACACTAAACCATATTTTATATATTCTCTCCTCAATATTTAATTCTTTATCTAAAAAAGATGCTAAAATATAGTTCATAATAGTTAAATATGCCACAGTTGCATTTGTACCTGGAAGTTGACTTAAGATTTCTAAAACTTTGGTAGAGCACATTTTTTGAGCTGATTGAAAATTCATTTTGTCCTCTGGCTTAAGGTCAGTCATGGTTAATAAATGTTTATCTTTTGTATGGCTTCTAGTTAATTCCATAAGATGATCTACAGAGGCAAAGTAGGTTCCCATTGGAAGAACAATATTAGGTTTTAGAAATCGAGTTCGAAGTTTGGTCCCAATATGTACAGTGTCTTGAATGTATATTTCTCGGTTAGTTTCATCTTTGAATACGATTGGTGGATGACCAATTGAAAACCAAGACCAATCATTTGCTGTTTCAACATTTAAATTATTTTCTCTAGTACACATAGATCCACTTTGAAATTGCATTGCTTTGAGTAATCTTGTATCTCCATCAGATGAAAAACCAACAATTTCAATTCCTTGACTAGCAGCTGCGAGTTTCATGAAGTTCCAACGACTCATTACATCTTCATTTGTGAAGCGATTATCTGTTCCATATATTGCAACACAAAATGGCAGAGCCTTGTCATCTAGTGATTGCGCCATTATGACATAGGCATAATTAGCCCGAATCCCGGTATGAAAGTATTCTGTTATTGCTTTTGCCAAAGTTGCTGGAAAAGAATTGTACAGTGGACAACCATTTTCAAGAGGCAAAACAAAACCGATTACTTTATTAGACTTAGTATCATATTCTATTTTTCCTGTTATCCTTGTCGCATCTTCACTAATCCATACTTTAGGAGGTAGATTTCTTTTAATTAGGAATACTCTTAGCTCTTCAAATCTAAAACAACCTTCAGTTACACTACTTTGAGTGTTATCAAGAAAACGAAATAGAGTAGAAATTGAAGGCAAAGCATCATTCATATTTTTGTGTAAAGTCTCATAAAGTAGTCTCCCTCCGACAATGAATAGTAAACAGAAAACTTTTTTAGCTGTTCATCAAATCTATTATTGTTTTTATTATTCTGTTGATTTTTTGATGCGCATTCATACAAACATTTCAGTAAAGTATTTGAATTTAGTACTTTGTTGTCTAAAGTTAATGTCTTATTATCTTCAATGCTGTTAATTAAAAGGTTATGTAAATTTATATTCTCATCAATAAGCTTACTCACTTTATCAAGTAATGGAAAGAAATTTGTGATTAATGGTTGTGGTAATTTATCATTCAATAAAGTTCTTTCTCTGCGCCGTTTTTCTCTTTCACATCTTTGATATTTTGTTTTTGTCCATTTTGATTCAGACTTTGTATTTTCAACTTCAGTAATAACAACTACTTTGAATGTATTAGGCGTTGGAACAATTAAAACACAAGAGTTATCCGCCTCAATAACTCTGCGTTCATGAAAATCCTGTTGAGTTTCATTTGAACTAGATGGTTTCGCAATATTTGGTATTAATTCTGGTTGGTTGGTCAATGATGTAATTGTTGATGTTTTTTTAGGCACAAAACTAATAAATTTATCGATGGTCTGTATTTTATTCTTTTCTCCTCTTCTAACTAATTTTGCTTTGTGTATTTTCACATGTTTATAAAAATTTGAAAATACCCATCTTTTTGCATGTACTGGACTTACTAACTTCAATATTTTTACTGGTAATTTGCATACAAAACATAATACTGTTGCAATAATATCATTTTCATTACTTTCATCTTCGTCTGTATTATTAACAATTTTATTTTCAATATACAACATTATATTTAGCTCTTCATCATTAAATATATCCATTGCATTTTCTTTTATCCAGTCAGTTATTCTTTTTAACACAATAGCTTTTTCTGTTGGTAAATCCACATTTAAAATTTGCAATCGACACTTTTTTGAAGAAGGTACATCATCTACATCATCTACATTGAGTGATTGTATACTATCAATGGCCTTTTTTTTACCTTTTGGTATTTGTTACAAGTTGGGTAATGTTTTTTTTAGCTAACTTTTCCTTATAGAAATCCGAAATGCACATTAAAAGTTTTTTATATCCTGTTAAAATTTTAAATTTTTTAACAATTTTTTTAAATATACCATAATATTCTGAATATTTATCCTCGTCTATTAGACCTGGTAATATATCCCTAGCAAATTTTTCAGTTGATTCAGTATCACTTTCATTTATTTTTGATAGTATAAAATGATTTGAAAATCCATTTGCAATAAATATTTTTTTAATGCAAGTAGGCAGTGAAGAGTTCAAGTATTTTTCAGCTTCTTCAAATGGGCATACATCTTTTGAAATTTGGCTGTCATACGTATCATTCATTATCATAGCCATCCCAAAACAATTTTAAACTTCCTAAACAAGATATTTACTTTTAACTAGTTTTATAAAACAAACAAAATGTTGTGAAGTAATGAGTTTTAAAATAAATTAGTTACTAATTAATCTCATTGCAAAATATTTATTTAATTTAAAATTGGAATTGTTTATATTGACTTGAATATTGACTCAAAATCAAATTTTTATTTATAAAGGTTTTTTTTTCATAAAAAATTTAATTGAATTATATGAATGATATTATTTACATTTTTAATAAATATACCTATAACCTAACCTAAGTGTAAATTAATGAAACTATATATACCTACATTAATATATTATATTTTAAATAAGGTTTTAAATGAACTTGTTATGATTTCTTTTAAACATTATTACATTTTCCCTGTTTGAAAAGTTTTTAAAAATGGATTAAGGGTGGGGTTGTTATACCAAGTTCTTTATATTATACCATTGGGTAATAGACATGTATGAAAATAGTTGATAATATACAAAAACTTGTAGATATATCCCAGGATATACTTATAAGTACCACCTCACAATATTTATATTTAATGTAGGTATTGAATAGCTTAAATCAATTTTTTTCTTCTTTTATGAGTTTTTAAGTGTTTTAAGGTTTTATACAAATTAAATAATATAACAATATTGGTTTACAAGAAACTTTTTCTGTTAAGTTAATTATAATGTTACTTTTTTTAAATAATTATCTATATATCTGTATGCTATAGTAAAAGTTTATATTATTAAAAAAACAAAATATATATATATCAATAACAAGTATAAATAAATTTTATATGAATTTAATTAATAAATTAAAACAAAACTAAGTACATGTATTTTTAAGTTAGTTTTAATTTAAAAAAAACTAATTCATTAAATAGAACTTAAGTTAAGTGTGTTTAAAGAAAATTAAAATCTAAATTATTAGCTATACTGTAGAATTTAAATTTTGTGACTAACACAACACGTCCAATAAGCCAATGAATTATATTGAACAAGTATAACTCAATATTGTTGAAATAATTAAAATATTTATGATTATGGTATGAATTAAATCATTATGTATGATTAATATTATATGCATCATTTTATAATACATTTTCATTTGGAAATCATTAAAAAAATCTTGACTTGTAACAAATGATACCTAATTGTTTATATCCTTTAATTTACATTCTATAGTATAACATACCTACCTCATAACATTGGAATTGAAATTATTTACCAAACTTTAACAAAATTTAAGTTGAGATAAAAGATTTTAAGCCAATTATACATTAATTTATACTTCATAATAAACATTGCATTTTTAATTCAATTGTTAACTTAATTTATTATAATTTATAATATTATGTTGTTTTTGATATTAATGAGATTTAAATTATTTATAATTAAAATAAAGCCTTGTGAATTAAAATAAGTAATATTTTATTTATGAAAATAATTCTAAATAGTTTTTATTTTATTGTTTTTGTATATTTTTTTTTATATAAGTAATATATTTAGGTTTAATTTCCAGTTTGAAAAATAAATACAATAAATACATAGGTACTAAAGTAATATACTAATATAAATAAATAACAACATAAAACTTACCAACTAGATGTATACGGCAGATTAGGTTTGTTGTTACAGACACCAACAAATTTAAGCTAACAATTTAAACTAAAATGATTTAACTCTAAATGTACATATAATTTATTGGATAAAAACTGTAATGACCAAAAAATCGTAGGAATTTTTGTTAAACAATTATTTTTTTTTTTTTTGATGTGAACCATCTAATGCAGCGGGGAGACCTGCTGTTGGTGTGACAATGCACGCGAGCGCATGTAGCAACACGCGCTAATCATCAAAATATAACTAGGAAAGCAGAGGCGGTTTTGGTAGGGGGGTAAACCACTAGTGGAAGTAGGTGTACACATATTAGGAAATACTTTGGAAGTATTAGGAAGTACATGGAAGTATTAGGAAGTACACGGAAGTATTAGGAAGTACACGGAAGTACGTGGAAGTACTTGGAAGTACGTGGAAGTACTCGGAAGTAATTGGAAATATGTGGAAGTACGCGGAAGTACCGATATTA
>JACXSJ010004450.1:0-13159 GCA_014851325.1 Pentalonia nigronervosa
TAAAGAAAGGTACTATTGTAATACTCCTGAGAAATTTAAATGTCACCTCCAATCTAATGAATGGCACACGATTTATTGTACGAAATATGTACGATCATTCTTTAGACTTGGAATCTATAACTGGTCAAGGAACTGGTCAGCGTATTTTATTGCCTAGAATTGATTTGACCCCGTCAGATTCTACTCTTCCCTTTTCATTCACCAGACGTCAATTTCCGATAAGAATAGCTTTTGCTATGACAATAAACAAAGCGCAGGGTCAAACATTGGATAAAGTAGGATTGTATTTACCCCAACCTGTGTTTAGCCATGGTCAACTTTATGTTGCCATGTCCAGGGTTAGATCCTTTGAAAAGTTAACTATACAAATACTACCAAACAACAAAAAAGATACAATGAATATAGTTTATAAAGAAATTTTATAACAATATCAATACATCGTTGAAAATCATTTGTTTATCAATTGTTTTGATTTGGGTGAAATATTTAGTTTTCCCGTGTATAAAATATCTTGCGTATACCTATCTATAAATTAATTAAATCTTAAGAAATTAAATTATTGTCCATTATATGTTTTTCCTTTACATTAATTGCACATTATTCTAACGATGTATACATAAAAGTATGATACATCTTTATATTTATTTATAATATACAATTATTCAAAGATATGTTTTTTCCCACCGTACCCCGGCAGCGACGGGTAATTCAGCTAGTTACAAATAATTTTATTCATAAGTTCGGTCATACCATTTGTTTGTGGATGATAAGCGCTAGAAAATATTTGCGTGATGCCTAATTTTTTACACGCATAGTCTACCTCTTTATTTTTGAAATGAGTGCCCCTATCGCTACAAAAATATTTAGATATTCCATAGGATGTAATTAAGTACATTAGAAAACTTATTGTTACTGCTCCATTAGTATTTACAACCACCTTTGCGAAAGTCATTTTTGTTGCGTTACAGGTAGCTACAATAAAATATTTTTTCCCTCTAAAAGTAGATATTGGTCCTAAATAGTCAAATATTAGTCTTTGTATTGGTTTTCCTAAAATTAAAGATATTGGTTGTAGTAAACCGTGGCCTTTGTCTGTTGGATTTTTTATCATTTAACAAAAAACGCAAGTCTTTATAAAATGTATGGTATCTTTAATTATTGTGGGCGAATAATATTTTTGTTTTAATTTATCTAAGGTCTTTGTAATTCCAAAATGTCCACTAAAAACTGATTCTTAGTAAGATTTTAAAATAGTGTTGGTTAAACTTTTAAGTATCACTAACAGGTTATTTAATCCGTGGAGTGTCAAATTTTTAAAATATAGTAGTCCCTGTTTTATTAAGTATTTTCTTGATTTTTAGTAAATTTTTTTTTTTTATCCCCCAATAATGATGTAATTATACCATTGCAAAATACGTCTTCTGATTGTTGTATTTTTAGCGTCTCAGGTCTAATTGTGTCAAAATTAATTTCGAATTGCATAGAGACAGTATTAATTTTATCATTATCTACTTCGTTGAATACGCTTGTTTCTTTTGTTGCGTTAACGGAGTAACGAGAAAGACAGTCTGCCGCTATATTCCAAGAACCTGGGCGATGTTTTATTTCTAGGTCAAATTCTAGTCATTTAAAAACAAATTTAGTGATTCGAGAAGATGGGGTTTTCATTGTTTGGTAATATTGTAGGCTTCAGAGGTTACTAAAAACTGTTATTTTCTTCCTATAAGGTATTCTCTAAAGTAATTAGTAGTAAATACTACTGCAGACATTTCTAATTCTGTGTCGTAAAATTTCTTTCACCCCCTTTTAATTTCCTAGAAGCGTAAGCTATTGGATGTCTTTTTTCGTTTCTATCTTCTTGTTCGAGTATTTCAGATAGTCCTTCTAATGAACCATCTATGGTAACAAATACAGGGTACCCGACTTTGAAATGTCCCATGATTGGTACAGTTGTTATTGCCCTTTTTAAAGTGTTAAATGCTATTTCTTGTTCGTTTCCCTATTTAAATTTATTTTCATTCTTTGTTAAAGTTGTTAGTGGATTAGTAACTTTTACGAAATTTTTTATAAATTTTCTGTAATAACTGGTGAGCCCAATAAAAGCTCTTATTCCTTTGCAATCACAGGCAAGATTTGACGAAAGTCTCTAGAGAACAACACTGCAGCCATCCATAGGACTATTATTATGACGAAAGTCTTGCATCGTTAATCTAAAGCTTCAACTGAAGTGTTTTGGAACATTGACGTTTTGTCCCAAATAATCAGACTACAGTCCTGCATCAATTTACCAGTATCACTTTGTTGGGAAACGTTACAGACACTTGTAGCATCGTCACTATCATATTTTTAAGGAAGTTTAAATGTAGAATGAGCTGTTTGGCCCCCAACTAATAGCGTAGCTGTAATGTCCGATGATGCTACCGCAAGAACAAATTTTCCACCATATCTTACTTTTGCAAGTAGTAAATTTATCAAAAAAATTTTACCCGTGCCCCCAGGAGCATCTAAAAATAATATTTTGTCTTCATTATTGTTAATAAACAACATCACTGAATCATATACAATTCTTAGTTCACGATTTCATTGATTTTCATTTTGAACGGACAGTAATAGTTGGTGTTGATTATAATTTCTCTCTCTTAAACACTCAATATTAATTGTTGTCATATTCATGTTTATCGGTAAAGAAAAACTAAAATGTACTATAGATTTTTCCGATAAAACTTCCACTTCTTTGTTTAATACAAATAAATCTTCATCAAATATACTTTGGTCAAAACTAATATCATTTGATGACAGTTCCTATCGTTTCCGATCCAGTATATTGTCGGCCATACTTTCACAATATTTTTGCCAAAGCTTCAAAGGATCAGTAATTTGACAAAACGTTAGCATGATACCAAATATACATGTGAGTGATTTAAGTGTACAACATATAGAAGCTTCTGATAGCGTGTTTTCCCAATGAGACTCGTCATCCAATAAACCCAATGCTTTGCATGCACCTTGAAAAGTATCACAAATGACATTTTACACCGTGCGAAGACTTTGAATAGAAGTTGGACCTTTAACTATATGGAGCAGCATCCTCAAGTGAAAACACTCGGTATTGTTAGGATATATATATATATTTCGTATGACAGAGTAGAGCAACAAATTTAAACATGTAAATAATAACAAAACTATATGTAAAGGGATAAGAATAATAATAATAAAATAAAATAAAATAATAATAATATATCTAATATGTCAGATGGTAACTATTATAGCTGATATAAATTTGGAACTATAGGCTATAGATTCATGTCTAGATTTCGTATCCAATCAATCACATCCATATTAGCTGTATGGATATCATTTATAGTGCCTTTGAATGCACGGAACGGGCATTCAGTTGCTAATATGAGAGATTGTTTGCATATCATTTCCACGGAATCGGGCCACTGTGTGACGGGAGAAGAACGAGGGCTTGCCACCCGAGGGTAATCTCTCTTTTGCCATGTTTGCGGGCAGCGCCGCTCCGACCCTTTGCGCACGGAGCCTCATCTCTCCCAGAGGCTCCTTCGTAGACTCCCTGGAGTCAGGTACGGGTGTACCTCCAGGCAGCGCATTTAAGGCCGGTTTTGAGTCTCGAGTGCCCCATGCAGGCCGTGTCGGGTTCGAATCCGCCAAGTCTTCTCCCTTCTACTAAGGCGGTACCCCCATAACCACCGCGAGTCCAACCGCACTAATCCCGGTCGTCCAACGGATCCAGCCGTCGACCGACGTCTAGGCACCGGTTCGCACCTTTTCCGCCTTCCTTCCATGGGATAGCAGTCAGGACACCGTACCTTTCGGGCTGTTAGGCATTGTCGGTTTTGCGTGGGGCTTTTCCTGACTCCCGCGGTATGAGATTCGAATCCAATACTCAGGCTTTCACAACTGCCCTTTCCCGCAGGCGTCCCCCCGCGGCAGAGCGGCCATAGGCCACACCGCCGCGACGTTCCCCTTTTTGCTTGGTACGGTTTAGATGCGCGGATTGCCGTTTCCACATCGGCGCTTACCGGATTTTGGTGCCTAGAGTGAGGTCCTCCGGTCAGGATAGCTCACGCACGTATCGCTAGGAGGATGGCCGGTCCATCCTAGCTCTCGGCCGAGGTTATATCAGGTCGCGATGAGTCCCTGACTCGTCCTGAGACGGGCCGGAAGAACTCACTGACCAGCAGCGACTTGTAAGGAGAGGACGCGTCCGGGTTCAACTGGGGTATCCGTTCGCGGTACTTTTATCCCTCTCCCTCCGCTTACAGCGTTAGGACCTGGCCTCTCCGATACTTCGCAAGGATTCTCGTGTGTACTGCGTCTAGGTACGCAAGTCCTTACTCGTATAAACTTGGTCTCGATCGGACAGAGGGCTATCCCCGTTCACCCTGATGGAAGTGTCCACCGCTCCACCGACGACGGTATTCCGGTCTCGATTTCCACCCCGTGCTGGAATCTTAGCCAGATCACGTCTTCAAGGTTTACCCTTCATCTCAACGTTTCAAAACACTTTATGCGAATTGTTTACGCGAGGAACATGACTTCTAATGTCATGATCTCATAGCCGCAGGACCAGTCCGCTCTGGCCCCTTGCACCTCGGCTATGAGCTTAGTTTTTAGTTCTTTCGTGACTAAGTGTTGAGCAGGTTTCTTGCATTTGCCCTCTGGTTCCTATGAACCAGAAATTGTTTTATTTTTGGGGGGGACAGGGCAGGATCCGTAGACCCAAGGGATGGCGGGCACCTCGAGCAGGTGTCACCCCATTCCCCATCTAGTTATAGATACCTGTCGGGGTCCCCAGCCCCTTTTCCCTCTGATCAACTCCGGTACAGTCGAAGCAGAGGTGAGCGTGGGTATCCAGGAGTACGGTCCTAAGCAGATACCCGCCCATTCCGCTCAGTGCTTTCACAGGGTCTTTCTCTCCCCTAGGCTTTCCTAGTTAGTTTTTGACGCTGTTCGTCGTCATCGACTGAGATAGGCGCCTCCGCAATAATTGGCCCTTCTCGTACGTTGCCCGAAGACATTAGCGACTGTCTCCGGGTTTTATCGTCCAGCATGGTCAGCCCTCTATGGACTTTTTGGTAGACGTTCTATCTCTTTTGGTACCTAGTACCTGAATCAAAGCACAAACTTCGTTTAGTCACATCTACGTTGAAACGCGAGGGTCCAGCCGGGGGACACAGCCAGTCGCAAGCGACGTGCATCGCCCGGAAGGGCTCCCGCGTTACCCGTGAGGTTTCTACTTACGGACTTTTATTCAAGGCGGAGCAGGCCGCACAGGCAAGCCTCCCAAAGTCAGCGCGGGAGCCATGACTAGGTCATGGGGCGCTTCACCCACTTCGAGAGCGTCGCCCGGGCCTTCCTGCCGGTCTCCTTGGAGTCGTAATATATGTGCACCATCAGTCTCACCCATCTCAGACACCAGCCGAAGATGGACGCGGCCCGGATCCGCCGCGTTTCTTCGGGCAGACACGACCCGCGGCCGGCCCCGGCAGGCCCCCTCCACGAGCGATCCCGGTGGTGCTAGATGCCGGAGTGCGCTCCCGGGATGGTGTGATTTCCTCCCGAGAGTTTTGTTCAAATTAAGTCTCATGTCCAGCAAATTGTTGGTTGACGCCGGTACGCTTTCCTGGCGGTCCTTGAGGACTCTGCGTTCGAAGCTAAGTATGATCTCGTCCGACCCCTGGATTTTCTCTTCGGTGTCACAGCAACCCGTAGTTGTCTAAAGGCGTTCGACATCTATCAGATTCTCCAAAGGGCTAGGCCAGACTAGGGACTTAGCTAGCCCAGTCTACTCGACCCAACGGAGGGACCGACACCTTAGTGCCCGTCACCACCGCCGCAGTCGTTTGATCAGCGTGTGTAACCGTGCCATTCCTATAGGCGGGTCAGCATTCCCGGTTCAAAGGAGACCCGGGCCTAGTAGGTCCGCCTGACGAGTCAGGTGTGACGTTCAGCTCGGGGTCCTCGTCCCCGTAAAAATGTTCCCTTCTCGTTCTGATCCAGTTCCAAGGGTTAACAACGCCCTAGGACCTTCGCAGAATGCGAGTCATTTGTTATATACCACAGGAGTATTGTCCATCACCCCGAGCCGATATCTCGGGGCGATCGCTCCGATATCCCGTAGGCCTTGCGTTCGACCGGGGAGTCTATCCACTGGAGTCCGGTACCCTGGCCAGCCCCTCCACGGGCTGACGGTAGTCATCCCGTTGGCAGGCTAGCCGCGGGGATCTAGACGCTCAACCCTGTTTTTGGGCCCGAGTCTTATGACACGTCTGTTTTAAACTCAGGTCGGGCTCCAAAGTAAGGAGCCCTGATTTAGCATTGACCAAACATTTTATGTCCGAAGTGGCTTGGGGTACTTCTGGAGTATTCCCCTTGTCTCGTCTTCCCCGGCAAGCCGGATTCGAGACACCTGAGTCACGTCCTCTCTCTAACGTGACTTGCATTTGCCGTTTTTTGATCCAGCCTGGCCAGGGTCTGGTCAGTCTATTTGCGGCTTCTACTACCGGAGTTGCCAACCTCCGGAAGTCTGTACTGAAGGTCTCTTAGCGACCGACCGTAGTCGGTTCGGGCGGGGTCACCATGTCAAGGTGGACCTTCCGCGACCCCGCATATCATTTCCACAGTCACATGAGGGAGTAGTGTGTAGTTTCCATTTGAACATCATGTGGTTACATCTTTCATGGCCAGTCCTAATGCGATTTAGGGTCACCCAAATTTGTCTAGGCAGATCGAAGCTTGGTTGCTTGGAAGTTGGATTGGTAACAATGTTTTGTCCATTAGGGTTCTCCGTCATCCAATCCTCAAGCCATTTGGTATCTCCCCCTGTGTTTTCAAGTAATAGCAACTGCGGTTTTCCAGGGTGGTTTGCGTGACTTAAGACGTAGTCTGTCCATGTTTAATCTTACATCTGCGTATATCGGAAGGTTCTTGTTATTGTTTATCTTAGTCCATTCCCGGATGAGAACTTGTTCTCTTCGGATCTTAGGGGGAGCTATATTCCTAATTACTGGGAGCCATTTTTAAAGGGGTAGTTTTTAGTGTTCCCCCTATGATTCTCATTGCTGAGTTGAGCTGTGTATCAAGTTTATTGGTATGTGCACTATTTATCCATACTGGGGCGCAGTATTCAGCAGCTGAATATACTAGTGCTAACACGCTGATTCAAAGGGTATTAGCATCAGCTCCCCAGGATGTACCGCTCAATTTGGCAATTATACTATTACGGGTCTTTATTTTCGCTGAAAGTTTGGCTAGATGGTTCTTGAACGTGAGCGTTCTGTCTAATACCACACCCAGGTACTTAGGATAGGGGTTGTTTATCACTAGCTGATCTCCAAACTGCACCTTTACCTCCTGATTTACTCTTCTGTTATTCAGATGGAAGAGGGTGACTTCCGTTTTTGATGGGTTCGGTTTGAGTCTCCATTGATTGTAGAACTTATGCAATGTATCAAGGTCTTCAGACAAGGTGTTTTCTAGGTATTCGAATTTTTTACTTTGGCAGGCTAGTGCTAGGTCATCAGCATATATAAATTTTCTTGCAGTTGTCACTGGTAGGTCCTTAATATATAGGTTAAAGAGAAAGGGTGCCAAGACAGAACCATGAGGGAGGCTATTATTATTTTACTTTTTTCCTCTCCAATAAAAACAGTAAAGAATCTGTTACTAAGCATATTATTGAGAAGTTTTAATAATGTTTTGCATGGTATTACATCCAGGAATTTTGATAAGAGCCCCTTCCTCCAGACAGTGTCATAAGCAGATGATAGGTCTATGAATGCCACTGCTGTTTTAACATTTCTATCATACCCATTTTCTATATGGGTGGTAAGTGCCATTACCTGGTCACAGCAACTCCTATTTGGGCGGAACCCAGCTTATTCAAGTGGAATAATGTCATCAATGGTGCTAGCAATGCGGTTGTAGATTAATCTTTCCAGTAACTTGTAGCGTACGCTTAATAGGGATATCGGTCTATAGCTGCTTACATCATTTTTTTGGTTTTCCTGGCTTTAGGACTGCTAAAATTTTTGTTTGCTTAAAGAGTTTCTGTAGTTTTCCCGTATGGAGGACATCGGAGAAGAAGATAGAGAGCCATTGTCTTAGGCCCACTATATTTTATAAACTCTGGGTAAATTTCATCGAGTCCAGCTGCTTTCCTAAGTTTTACACGTTTTAATGCTATTTGTACTTCTTTAGGGGTAAATTTGTCAGCCCACTTCGAATTTTCCACTGCATGAGTTTTCTTTACTTTAAGGTCCATAATAACTTTCCTAGATATATCTTTGTCGATTTTGGCTCTTGACGTTTTTATCAGTCGATTCGCAAATGTATTAGGTTTTATTTCAGGTTCACCGTCACCTCGATTCTGGCTGGGATCTAGTCTGCGTAGTACGTTCCAGGCTTCCCGACTAGAGTGTTTGAAATTTATACGTTCTACGGTTTCAGTCCAGCGGTCCTTGCGTCCTTTAGCTAGCGATCCTAAGAGTTTTTTCCGCAGTTTCTGCTTGGCCATTCCTCTGATATTCTGTATACAGTCTGTTACTTTCCTCATTCCAGCAAGGGATATATTTATGTCTGTAACCCCGGGGGATATACCGTTTTGCAGTTCCCTTGACCATTCCAATGTAGCGTTCATAGTTGTTCGCTATAGGATCGATCCATCTGATGTTATCGTCTAGAGATTTTGAGAAGGCAGTTCAATTAGCTTTCCTAAAGTTCCATCTCGGTTTAGGTAACGTTTTTACTAGTGGGATCTGAATACCGATTTGTATACACACTGGTCTATGTTGGCTTTTTGGGAAATTATTTAGGACAGAATGTTGGGCTTGAAGTGATACACCGTTATGATCTGTAGAGACAATACAGAGGTCCGGGTTTTATCCTCAATTACATCTTCCTATGTGAAAAGTATGTCTATCTTTCCCGTTGAATATCAATTGAATGTTTTCAGTTTCTATCCATTCGCTTAAAACTTCCCCGTTTTCGTCGTTTTCATCATACCCTCAACTGGTATGATGGCTATTGAAATCGCCAGAGACTACTGAGGGGTGTTGGACTGGTGGAAGAGTTGGCAGGGGCCATTTTTCATTTGGGGGCTTATAGATGTTAAGTATGGTTATATTAGCCACGCTAATAGTTATAACAGAGACAGGCCCAGCCATTGTTGTATGTATGTGACTCGAGTTAGAGATATCATTTCGTGTATAGGTGGCGGTTCCATATTGCTTGTGATAGGTGGCAGAAATGAGTTTATAGCCATTGATATTCCCACGGCAATGCATTTGTTGTTCATCTGGGACATGGGTCTCCTGTAGTAGGACTACATCAGCTTTAAGTTCTGGTAATAATCGAGCTAAATAGCTACTCTTGTCTCTGCTTAAGCCTTCGACATTCAGTTGGAAGATGATTAGCTGAGGGCCAATATCCCGAGTCAAAGAGCCCTGAAAAGGGCTGTTTTGCGTGTTGTTATTACTAATGTTGGTGTTGTTGCTCATGAATGCTGTGAGGTCATAGAAAACAGTACAGCAGTCGGTTTTGGTAAATCTTCAGCCGTTTAGAACGTTGCCCGGGGTACACTACGTGGAAGCGATTTACCTTTGTACCTCATTGTTAGGATGATTTGTATATACCCTGCTCAGAGCATCGGTTTTTTTGACTGGGTACCCTTCCACCACAGTTCCCTGTTTACGCCGATTAAACTTTTTACCAACCTGATTCCATGTATAGTAACTTATTTAGATTATCAACAACATCATTACATTACTTTCTGATATACCCTTTGACCTTTTTTTAAGTGAACTGCGAGATACATAACAGTTGGTGCTCTCTCGTGTATACTAAATGATAAGATTAAGCGATCAGACTGATATTGCTCCACTTCATCTGTTGACTGCATGCTAAACGTAGCTTGGTCGCTGCCTTTATTAATATATTTTGTTACATATTTTATAAACTTTACAGAACTACATAATTCTACATTAATATGCCCATTAAATACTTTAAGCAAAAGTTTGTTGTAGGGTACAACCCATCTGTTGGTAATTTCATGGTTTCGAATAGTACATGTTTTTCCACCTTCTTCGGGTGATAATCTTCTATTCTTTGGTTAGCCATCATCACCAAAAGATGTATTGCTTTGAAATTGTTTTGGGAATTTCCTAGAACATTTTCTCTTAATCATGCATGGTGAGTTATTGTTGAAAGACCCACATGGTCCATGAACCATGCGCTTTACAACAATATACAGTTCTTGATCTTCTTCTTTGTTTAATATTTTAGCTGTAATTACAGTGTCAATTTGGTCTGGTTGGATTTGTTTGTAAGCCAAATTTGTTGTATATGAGGTAACCCACGCTTTTGCCATTCAATCGTATATAGTGTTTTTTCGTGAAGATACCTCGGTTCCCCTGTAAAACACGATAACAATATAACTAATTGTCCAATGTTATTGCTTTGTTCATTTGAGCGCAATGCGTGCTGTAGATAAATATAACATTCAGCACGTAATGTCTTTGGATTGTGTCTTATAAACGCGTAACGTTCAGATTCGATTTTAGCATACTGATCGACTATATATTGGTTAAATAACATCCTATATCTAAATAAATGATTTGAATTATTCTGGTGTTCCATTATACGATAGCAATAATAGTTCATACAAGAAGCTTTATTTTGTGTAGAAACTCTAGTAACAGGTTCGACTTGATGGATATCTATCGAGTATCCATCTTCACCATAGGGGAGCATTAATGGATATTGAAGACTGTCGTGGGATCGGCGCAATTCAGAAATTATTTTAGATTGTAATCATGACATCGCAGTACAATGTCTCTTCTATCGAATTTTGTCCTGTAATTATAACGTCTACTTCACTCGTAGACGAAGCATTGTAACGACCGCGATGTTCACTATTTGGAACTTTCTTAGAGTGAAATACCAATTTATAGTCTGTAACATTAGAAGGAACGCTTTCAATGGCTGTTTTATAAGATTTTACATATATATTATAAGTATTTAATATGTCTTGTAAGGATATCATTAATAGGCTTTCGAAGATTTCTCTTAAATTTATGTTACATCGTGTAGATATTTGTGTATCAGGATTGGAAATAAAATAAATTTGCAAAAACATATGGTCATCAAGACGATATGGAAAAAGACTGCCAGCAACGTGATAAACATGACTGTGTACTTTAAAGGTAGGCATAAACTCTTCATGAACTTTATGACCTGCTTGCTTCTAAACAAAATCATTTGGAAAGCATTGTTGTAATAACGAATATTGCGTGTGATTTGCTTATGTTTTGTGTGACTTCCATTAAGAAAGGAATTCAATGGTTCTGGTGGTATTATTATATCATCTAATTTTACTTTGCTATTAGAGCAACATAAGGTTTTACATTCATCTTTCCATAACAGAGCTGAACAAAATTGGTAAACTATTGTAGGATTTTCTATAAAAATTGAAGCAAAAAATGTTTTGCTGTGTTCTACATTTGTAAAATGGAGATAAAACATGCGAGTGTGGCATCCTCTTAAGTACAAACTATACCTACCTAAACACTATTAACACTAAGAATAAATCTTATCTACATAATTAATGGCTGACTATTGGCTATTTCCCTGACTATTTACCAAAAGACAGTAAAGCCGAAACGTTTATTGTTAAAAATAAAATAATTAATGAAAGTGTAATAAATAATAATTAAATATTTTAAAATGTATAAATAACTTATGTAGATGGCCAATAAATATAGCATCCCGACAGTTATTGTTAAAAATAATGTACAAATATTTATTATTTACATTTTGCAATACAATACTATGCTTAATCGCCCTAAAAATTTCTAATTCCAGGTAGTCCAGGTATGATGGTATATCAACAATTAATTTAATAAATGTAAATGTTAAACACTATTGAATATATTGTTTCTTTTTTGATGTATATGTAGTATATAATCGTATAAGTTTGAATGCAAATATTCAATTGAAATTGATGGTTAAAATCTCCTATATATGTAATATTTGCTGGCATTTTTAAAATAAAATAATTTATAACATCTAAATATTTCTTAAGGGATTTGTTTTTAAATAATTAAAATCAATTAAAACTTTCATAGTTATTTTATTTTCTTATAATGATAGCGTGGTTAAGAATTTAAATAATCTATTAACTCAATTAAATTAATTTATATGTAGTCTTAGCTTTAGGAGAATTTCAAATGAACAGCGTCCTGCTTGTATTGATGGTACCAACCATGTCCAAGACTTGAGGAAATTGGATTTCGGTCAGCACGTTGTTTCTGGAACTCATGGATGTGTATTTGGAATGTATAATATTGTACAGTTATTAAAAAAAAACTTATCTATTCGACATTATCAGTAACCAAGGATCAAAACTGTACAGAATAATAGTTATATGAACATAGGGTTATAAAAAGTTGAAATGAAAAGATATTTAAAGTAGTATAAAAAGGTATGTTCTGTCCATCTCGCCCACTGATCCTGCTGGTCCGCCGCCCAATCGTGCACGTACGCGACTCATATTTATCACCACCAGCGCTATCTGTTATCACATACATTTATTTTTTATCACTCACATAATAGTGATGGGTCGTTCCTGAACGAATCGTTCCAAATGAACGAGTCCAGTAGAGGAACGATTAGGAACGATTCCATCCGAACGTTCCTATTCGTTCCTTCGTTCCATTTCGTTCCTATGTTCCAATGGTAAAATGTACCAAAAGTGCATAGTATAATTGTTGTACTAGTAAGTAAAGTTGTCCATTATAATTAGGAATATTCGAAAATTAGATTGTAGATAACATTTTATCACGGACCAAGATAATGATTCATATTCTACTCCGTGTATTTTATATTCTTATCATGGCTATAGATTATTTTTAGCCGTGATTCTTATAATTTATTGAAAATCAAAATTGAAATCGATAGTTAATAGTTATTCACAATTGACTAGTTGAACAAGAACGAGAGTAAATAAGTAAAATATATGGATAGGTGCATCAAAAAAATATCGATATTATACCATCGATCATTTATTTCACTATCGTTTACCTAAACTAGCATAAAATAAATCATAATTAAAAATTAATAATAATAATAATAATAATAA
>JACXSJ010004451.1:0-13151 GCA_014851325.1 Pentalonia nigronervosa
TTAAAATGTATTATATTATAATTTTTAATAGTCAACTTATATGTTTTGACAAGAAATGGAATATTTTTAAGTTAACAATTAAAATGTCTAAGTTCAAATTATAACGTACCTATCAGAAATTGTACTGAATATATTTTATAGTACATTTAAAAGTTTTAACATAGACTTGATTTTTATAAATGTTAACCCCCAGTGATTATCTTGAATTTAAGGAAAGATATTTTTTTTTCATAATTAATTTTATTATAGTAGATAATCTAGTTGTATATGTTAATATTTTATAAAACTTAAATATTACAAATTAAAAAAAAAAAAAATAATTATTTATACCATACTCGAAGTTTTGTTTCAAAATGTATAATAAAATGATTTAAAGGAATGGCCATATAAACATGTTCATTGATTTTTAAAACATGAAAACTAATTTTAATTAGTTAAGGACCTTTTTCAAATAATTTTAGTGTATAACCAGTAATCACTTAAAAATACACTATAACATTAATAATAAAAACTAATAAACGAACAAAATATTTATAAATCAAAATTACCGACGTCATTGCATTTTATACTTATTTATAATTTAAATATTAAGTGTACATTTTATACCGCATACTACACAAACGCACAACATATTAAATGGTTATATAATGTGTTTGTGGTAAATTTTTAAGTGAAATATTACTAATTGACCAGATTGTTACCACTTATTCATCAAAAAATTTACTATTAACTAAATAAATGTTTATCTATTTAGAGGAATTCAATGAAGTTTAATATATTTTCGAATTATACACTAGTATATCGTATATGTTAAACACTTAAATCACACCAAAATATGAATAATTCATTTTAATGATCACCGGAATTACATTCAATTTCAACTTTTTAACATCGCCAAAAATACCTACTTAGATAGGTACCCATTACCCAGTTATGAATTTATAACAAATAATAATTTATTTTAGCTAACAAATTTCAAATCTACTAAATATTATGCGTTTTGTTTGTTTGTAAAATAGGAAGTTTAATATGCTATATTTATGTATTTTTATATAATATGTAGCGTTACGACGGTTTTAGATCCACAGCAACTTGTATTTTTATAGTAAAAAAATATCTCAAACTATTTGTAAGAAAGCGAGTATCCATGGATTCCAAACCGTTTACTCACAACACTATAATATAAACGTACTGATTAATATGATTTAAAATACAAGTTTTATTATTTTAAAGAAAAATAATTCGAAAATTTAGAATAGTTTAAAAACTATGAAATATTAAGTAGAATATTAAATAGACTTTAATTTATTTTGAATAGTTTGAAAATGAAATTTAATTATTTCTTGTTACGTCTTTAAAATCAAACAACTTGTAAAAATTATTACTTATTAATTACTTTTTAAAAATAAGGTGCAGTTATTTGTATACATTACGGACTTATTGTAGCTATAAATCAAAAGAAATTTATTAAATATATTATTAACTTAAAGTAATAATAAATAATAATTTACATTCAAAGAAATAATTTCCGTTAAAAACTTTAACTTATTTTTAGTTTTCAACAAGCTTAAGACCAACCGGCAAACACTATGTTTTTTACACTTTTAAATCTTCAAATTCTTTTTTTTTTTCATAATATGGAGAATTATGAAAAGTTTAAAAAGAAAGTTTAAAGATATGATTTGAACACAAAACATATGAATATAATCTACTAAACATTTTCTGAAAAAAAATATGTTATTATTTTGGTTTTATTTTATGTTAAGAGATGTTAAATTTGAAATTTTTAGCCCGTAAATATTTATAACTATTTAAAAATTAAAATATAACCTATTCATTTTGGCTAATATTATTTATTATAGATGAAACCATTATTTATATTCGATATCATAAAATTCTAGGTTCTTAAAAATATATAAATATTAAGTATATGAACTATTTTTAGTAAGGACACATCAATGATAAAGTTATAATTTTAAAACACTTTGAAAACTTATAATTTAAATATGTTTGTTAATGATCGTTGAAATATTGAAAAATAACTGCGAAATATTGTAAATGCTTAACATATTTTTTTTTTTTATATATAACACTTGATTATTATTATTTTTTTTTTTTTTTGTATTTCAATGCATTACAATATAAAAATAATACTCTATTGGAATCTATAAGTAAAACCTTTCCTTCATTATAAGCGTTATTATATTACAGTTTTTAATTAAAATATTTAAAATGATGGTGATTTATTTTTATTTTTCAAACAAATAATACTAATGGATTATATCAAATTGTAGCGTTGTCATGATAATCTTTACTAATTACAGTCACCAGTTGTTTAGAGCATCAAACCGTCTGGATTATAGGGGATTAAAAATATTAAATCATATTGTTACTACATCACATATTTAGTTTTATTTGTAATTCCTAGATGTATTATGATTATTTTATACTATATAAAAAAAACAAATAAACGCCTTTATTTATTTTTGAAATAAAATATTGATTGATAACTCTTTAAACGACCTATGTTTATTTTACATATTAAAAAAAAACCTTTTTTCGTAAACTGCCGAAGAATTCAAATATTAACAAATAACAAACATCTTATGAAACTAGATATTATATAAAGTATCAAAGATTATAATAGGAATACAACGAATGAGTGTACTTTTTGAATAATCAAACCCTGTTCATATTACTGCAAAGGGTTTTGACTTACCAAATCTTTACTGATTTATCCAAACCACACTGTAATGCTATACTATTTATAGTTCAAAAGCGATTGCACTGTTTGGGTTATTTAATATGTCTAATTAACTTTAGCGGGACGCTGCTCATTTGCGTATATTCTCCGTCATACAAACATAAGACATACAAGATTTAAGTTTAGCTCAATTTTGTGTTTGTAACAGTGTAAGCTTAAATATTAGAGTGAATTTACCAATTATCAAACCTAAATGTGTTCTCATTATATGCACTTGGTCATCGGCTTTTTTTCGATATTTTAATTTTATGACGATATATGAACATTTTTAATTTGTGATATTTTATATATTCATGTGTTGATTGAACATTAAAATATCATAAATATACAGCCCTCGAACACATATAATGTTCTTATCTTTATGTTTGATAATAGATAAATACACTTTAATATTTAGGCTGACACCACAAAATTGGTTCTGCTGAACTCAAATTGGATATTTGTTACGTTTTTAAACATCCTCTAAATACTTAATATTTATAACTATTTCTTTATTTTATATTCTGAGTGGATCGACAAATGCATTTATTTTACAATAATTTGTTTGTATGTGAGTGTGTTTTCTGATAGAAAAATGAATCTTGGTATTTGAGGGAATTCGTTAAACTTAAAAGTAATAATGTACAATACTTGTCTTAATATTTTGGAAAGGCAAAAATATAATATGGATAATAATTATTTAAAAAAAAATGTTATAGGGGATATTTGTTATTTAATGGCAGATATGTATTTTACAATAGAACAGTATTTGTATTTTTGAAGAATATTGTTCAAAGCTTTGATTTTTAATTCGAATAAAAGTCTAATTATAATCTTATAAGATACTTAAAGAGCGTTATGCCTACTTGATTTTTAATCGTTTTTGAATCATAAGACAAAAATACCATCTAATTTTATGAGGTAGATATTACAATAAATCAATAAATAGTTCAAAAAAAAGACAAAATATCTTAAAAGTTTTGTCCTGTATGAAAAAATAGTCACATTTTGTGAAAAATTAAAGTTTTTATAGTCATTCGTTTTTGAATAACAACAAAATGAAAAAATCGTTAGATGAAAAATTATTAATATACGAGTGAACATCCAACGTTGTAAAAATCATGATCAGAAATTATAGAAAAAAACTAAAAATATGAAAAATTTCTCATGTTTATAAAAACTTAAAAAGGCTCAAAATATTTAGAAAATTGTATTATATATGAAAAATGTTAATTATTCGTTTCTGAGTTACGTTAAATTAACAAAGTAAATTTTGAGTTAAGTAAATTTCCCGTTTTTTCTTATTTTTTTATTTTTTTATTTATTTTCTTTCTTTTTTTTTTTTTTTGTTATACACTTTTGAAAACTACTGGGAATTTTTTACTTTTGACCTCATAAAGTACCAACTACAGATGCACTTTCCTACTAAAAAAGAAATTTTTTGTACAATGTGATGGACTTGACTGAGGATCGCTTACACACACAATCAAACATCAGACTTCAGTAGTTTTCCGAATGTTTAAGTATTTTGAATACTTTTAGAATACTGATTTCCAAAATTATTTAATATTCTATTATGAATGCTTTTAAAAGTATTTTAAAAACTTTATTTGGAATATATGTATTTGTAATAATAAAATTAAATGTTTATTATTATGTTGTAAATTATAAATTATTACAATAGTATAGTATACAAATTCAATATATTTGAACGTTGGTAATAATTTAAAATTTACTCAAAAGCAAATGCAAGACCGGTCCTCTCACAATCGTTTAGCGTATATAATTATTTATCTTTGAATTTTAAATTTGGCATACACTTTAGAGTAACCTACTATTATATTATACAGCAGAACGTTGTCTACTTGCCTACTTTTTATTTTATATCGAAGAAGTGTTAAATATTTCAACATAGCAAGTAGCTACATCGTTTAACTACCTACCTATCTTAAACGCCTTATAAATAAAAATCTTAAAATTATTTAAAACACGATTCATAATAATACAGAATAGATATCTTACATTTATTCGATTAAACTCCGCTTCATATTCTTCGGCAATTTTATTTTTTTCCCTACAAATACATTCAATACGATGTTTTTGTTCCTGATTTGTCTGAAGAACTGCCAAAAACTAATACCCATTTGTTTGATAACATAAATAAAAATAACATGACATTAGTTCAGAGCGCAAAGTTAACTCTACAGTTTAAATATTGCAACCAAAAATAACCTTTAATTTTTTGTCCTCAAGTTCGGTCAAATGAAAATCGAGAATCATCTGCATGTTATTTTTTTCCACTATTGCCTCTTGCAAACGATGTTTTAAGCTTTCGATCAAGTATTTTTCATTTGAACTGACCACTTCAGGATCCTATGTAAATATTGAGTTAACTATTAATACACTCAATACTATTATAAATCAATTACGTGGGATTTCGCTGAGTTGAAATCAAACAATTGTTTTTGTAACTGGCAGATTTGCGTTTTTAATATCGTTAAACAGTCTTCACAATTCTTATGGTTACACTGAGCTTCATTTAACTTGTTTCGAAGATCTTCAATTTCTAATAATTTATTGCTAAAAACGAATGTAGTTTAATATTTTGTAAGTGAGTATGTAAGCACGTACTTGTAAGTTAATACATATTTATTATAATATGTTTTAACTAACTATAATATTTACTAAGATACAATGTATGTAAATATATGAATTCTAAATATTATGTAGTCTCGAATTAAGTTATGAAAAGCATTTTCTTTTTATTTAGTATCGTTAATAAAGACAAATTGAGGTTTTAGTTTCTAAATGGAGTTCTGAATGTATTGGTTTTATAATGAAATGTTTTTATTTATGCTTGTGATTTCGCGTTTTAAAGCAAAATATTTGCTTTCCTTGACATTAAAGTTGGTTCCTGAAAGTAAATTTGATCTAGTTGTTATATTAGGCTTAAAACTGTCAATGGAATTCTATTACAAATTATTTTCTTAATAATTGTGAAAAACTAATAAAAAAAAAAAAAAAGCAAAAACTAGAATATATTTTTAACATCTGTTTTTTTATCAAATTCAATTTTGTTTTATTCTTGTAATTAAGAAAAAATAACCGTAAGTTTAGGTACATGAAATTTTCACCAAAATCCTGTATTAAACTATATTAAAATTTTCTAAGCATGATGCAAATTTAAAAATATAGCTGTGTGTGTGTATATATATATATACACACACATTTCAAATATTTGACATTGTTTATTGCTTTTCTTGATTTATGTTGATACAATTTTTTATTTCTCCTCAAACAATTATAAATATATAGTACAATGTGCATATATTTTTTTTAGCAAAGCAATTAAAAAATGTCGAAAGATTCAACAAAATATAATCTATAAACTTGAACAATTCTATAATTTATCATATTATTGTTTTCTATACTCTATTGAATTTTTGAAAAAAGTATACCTACTTATTTTAAGTTAGGCATTATATAACAGAACCTATTCAAACCATTATACAATAGGCATGTCAGCGTTGACTTAGGTTATTTACGATATTTTAGTCATTAATTAACTCTAGAAATCTAAATAATGTAGATTATAGTAACAATAAAATAAATATAGTATAATATAAACTATCCTTAGTAATTACTAAGGCTAGTATTTATATGCAATAAAAAAATCATGAAATATGTCACATAAATAGTATATCATATAAAAACATTTTCTATATATTTTTTTTTTTTTAAATAGGTACCTATTACTCTAAATAAATATGTTAAATTACGCCAAAAAATATCATAAAATAAACACTTAATACAAAAACATTAAAAAAAATTCTAAAATCTATAAAATTATGTCTAAAATTATTAAAGTTATTCAAATGAATTACATGATACAATTACATGGTATTCACCAAAAGTGAACGATCTTCTGTTTGATCTTAATAAATTCTTATATTTACTAAAACTTCGTTCGACATCAGATGACGTAATTTTCAAATATTTAAATTTTGTAATTTCTCCGAGAGTTATATTTGGGAAATCTTCATCTAGATTATTGTCATTTAAAATTTTATGTATTGTAAATATAGATTTTAAATCAATATTTTTCTAACACAGTTTTTTAATTTTTTGTTGATTTTGTTTTGGCTAAGTTTAAATTTTGTGTTTTCAACGATTTCCAAACACTGATCGAGTAAAATTTCAGCGTACGAGTTTGCGACAAAAAGATGAGATAGATTTAATTACTTTCAAGTATTTTTGTACAGAGATAAAATGGCTTTTAACAAAATATACCATAAAACATGCATTTTTCACGTTTTTGTAATTAAAATATGCAATAATATTCATTTTTTTTCAAAATATGCAAAAATATGCACACAAAAAATACCACATTTACCTCATCGTGAGCTGATTTATGGACATTACTAACATAAGTAGTAATAAGAAGTTGGAAAAAAACATACTAATGCATATAAATCCTAGCCCTAGTAATTATTAATGGCAGCCATGTCTCTTTCCGTCAGTCAATTTTTTTATATTCAATGATACATTAATGTCATGTGACCTACTCAATGCCAAGGTACAGTCGAAATATACTATAGGCACAAAGGAACGAGTTGATTGGTTTTTATATAACAATAATGACCGATAAACTTAAGATAAACATTGTAATACTTAATTTGTTTAGAAATATTCAACATTTTTAGTCAAAGAAAAATCAAATTAATTAAATTGATCATGTACAGAAAATTTCAAGGTTAGTAATCATTGTTAAAGTTATAGTAATCGTTATAATATTACTATACTAACGTCTAAAAAAAAATATTTTATGAGTTAAAATAATATTCTCAAGAATTTCCTATAAATGAAAAAAAAATTAAGTATACATAGAGTTTTCAAATTAAAAGTGTTTTCTAAAGTACTTAACACCTATATTAACCCATATTAACCCGAATAATAACAGTTATAAGCATACAAACATTTATTTAAATTGTATGTTTCGGTATCTATTTGAACACCTGAACACACTGAATACACCCCACACAAGAAAACCAAAACCCAAATAAATGAATCAGATGCTGTAAAGCTGCAAACAAATTTATTGAAAAATAATGTTGAAATTCCATAATAATTATGACAAAACATAATTTTTTTTCTCTAAGTAAAATGTACCATAATTACTGTCTTAGAGTCCACACGGGATGTGTTTACATATCTTGTGGGCTGAGAGTTGACACATTTTTTAAAGGGCATAGGTAATATGAACCAAATCCCAGAATACTTCATTTTAGAAATAAAAAAAAACGATATTATTTTGTAGGTTCACGGCTTAAGTATGTGATAATAATCAGTACAAACATATCCTTTTCGGTATACATATTTTTATAAAAATATGTTTTTTTAACATAAAACAAGAAGTGAAAAACCTATCGTTTTTTAAGTAATACGAATCATTAGCTACAACAAAAATGATGATAGTAAATATTCTTAAAGCATTTATAAAAGGATATTTATATTTTTGGAAGCAAATTCCACACACGCTTATGATTACTTTATTGTGTCATGTGTGTATGTGTGAATCTAGTTTCCGTTCAAAACAGTACGTACCATATATTAGTATTGAGTGGTATGTATTATTATCGTCATATGATATTAATTATTAACTTACTTATGATCCGCCAATAATGCATTATATTTCGCAGACTTCGGTCCTTGATCGTCGCATTGACTCATCGATTCTGCACAATTCTATATATAGTTGAAGAAAACCCTATACTAATATTTCCATGATATTATTTATGATTTTGGTATATGTTTAAAACTTACAGCACACGGGGTATCAGAAATGTTTAATACTTTTTTAGCTAATTCAATTTGACATTTATCACGTTTTAATGTCTTTAATTCGTCATTTAATCGATTAATTTCAAGCAATAATACTTGTGATTTTGATTTCTTTAAAATCGAATTTGAAAAAAAAACATTTAAAAGTATAAGTAGGTAGTTTGATATTTTATTTTTATTTTGATTAAATTAATAGATACCGATTCATTGTGTTCGGGAATGCGTATATCATTCTCGTTTGTTCCTTTTAATTTCTGAGAAGCTAGCTAAACAATTAAAAAGAGTTTTTATGTTTGATAATTTAAAAAAATATAGATTTCACCTTATTTTTAAGAGAATTTGTTAAAATAGATGTTTGTTGATTCTGAAAAAAAAAATGATTAATATTTTATTATAATCACATTTATAAAGAGTTATCATTACAGCACTGTTCAGTTTGCACAGAAAATCACGATTTTGCTGATGTAATATCTTCATCCCTCCCTTTAATGACATGAGTTCATCTCTAAATTTTTCTTTTTTACAATCAATATCAGAATTTTTAGAACCTTTATAGCAATTATTGATTACAGTATGATTATCTTCACATTCACTCAAACAACAATTTTCAGATTCATCATTACACGAACAAATTGATTCAATATCTTGCTAATGTAATATTTAAATAGAAAAGTTTATTTTTTTTTTTAAGAAATCTTATACTTTTATATTAAAATAACATTAAAAAAAATCATAAAACGTTCTGACTTTTATTACTACTTACTTCGTTAAATTTAATTCCATTATTATTAAGATCATAACGAAAAAACATTGGGTACTCTTGTTCATTCTTAATCAATATCCATGGGGCTATTTGTTCTCCATCCTTAAAGTAATAATACAAAGATTTTTATTAAAATCGTATAGTTGTACACATTTTAAATTATTATGGTTTTACATTTTTAATGGGTATCAGTTTTATAATTATTTTCATTTTTAAAATAGTATAACCCAATTGGTTTTTAAATGTTCAGTTAGTTGAACTAATTAATAATAGTCTAATCAAACTAATGCTGAAAATATATAGTTTTATATTTTAAATTATTAATACTTTTTTATAGTCACATATTAAAATGTGTTTTTATATGGTGTGTGTTTGATTATATATTATATTATTTTATTTCTAATTAAATATATTTATAAGTTCATACAATTTTAAGATTCTACTCAGAACTAAATAGCTATTATTTTCACAACGAATGTGATTTTATTCTCATTATTTATTTAGTCAAAATTTTTTTATTAAAAAAATATCTAAAAATGCTATAATTGAATTTGAATTATATAAACAATTTATTATTTTTAATTAATTTTAATGAAAATCGAGAAAACTGGTTGTTTTCTACATTTGAGCATACCACTTCGACAAGTTAAGTATTCGTTCTACTCAGAATCATTCTTCAAATCGTGTAATAAAATTGTATAAGCTTAATGATTCTACTCAACACTACTCGTGTATTCATTAGTACTTAACCCATAGCATTAATGATATTTTGGTAGTAGCTTTATTCTGGAAAATTATAAAGCATATAGAGTTCAGAAAAGTGTAATTTTTTCAAAGGGACCAACAGAGAGAACATTTCGTGAGGAAAACAGAGAGTTCTCATTATAAAATCCAAGTGGAATATTTACAATATTTGTATGTAATGAAAATTATAAGTATTTTACATAAGTTTACTAAAGTATCTAAAAACAGTAATGTTTTATTTAAAATATTGCATGTTTGAATAAACTAGTTCTAAAATAAGATCATTATTGTATCCATATTTAAAAAATAAAGTGCGTTTTGTCTTTGAATATTGAAGAAATAATTGTCATATTAAAATTATTGTTAAATAGTATTAGTTTTCTTTTATTATGTGATTACTGTTTTTAGAACATTTATTTCATTGCGTAATTACTTGCACAAATGGTTTCGTATGGTAAATAATTGTTTTTATTTTTTTCAATATTACTACTATGAAAAAAAAATATTTCAAAAAAACAAAAAGAATATGTTCAGTTAATGTTCTTCTGTTTTTATGATGAAATTTACTTTTTATAAACTTTAGGTTTTTATCAAATATTACAATAAAAACTATAACTTGTGGATGCCAAGTAGCATCCTGTTAATATAATAAATATAAATATAATTTTTTTATTCGAAATGTTACATAATAAAACTTATAAATAAATTATATTATATTATAAGAATTTGAATTATTATAGAAATAATGATGTTGTGGTTTAACGTGTTAAGCTCGTCAACTTAATATTTTTATTTTACTTAATAACTAAACAGGATACTGCCATTTACGTTGACATAATATTATAATCACTTATCGATTACCAACATGTTTATTGTCGAGTAAAAATATAATCAAACTTGTTAAATATTAATATTTTATTATACGCTAAAATGTTAAATTTCGATATATCTCGTATATTCATAATGAATGTCGATTTAAAAAAAAAAAAAACAATAACTATGTATATTGTAAATAGAGTAAGATGGTTTTTCAATTATACAAATACGTATCATAACACGATTATGATGTTTTCTTCTACTTAATATTTTAATCAGTACTTCCTTAAATAGCTAAAATACACAGAAGACTTAAAAGTCCCATTTGTTTACAAACGGTTAGATAATACTATTAAAAAAGTATATCTTACAGAAGCTTTGACTACTGTTGCCTTGCAATTGTTGGATTCGGTATGTTGATCAATGTCAATTTTTCGACATTCGAGGTTTTCGAGATCGAAGTTATAAGTTTCAGCCAATTTCAGTACCTCGTCAATAGTTTTTTTATATTGTGCCACCATTTCTGTTAACTGTTCTTGTACCCTACATACTTCTTGTTCATTCGAATTTGTGCCTCCATACCCCTACATATTTCAACATTAACTATTTATAAACTTTAAAGTTATTAACCAATTATATACACACAGTTTGTGAATTAGATAAGTCCTTCTTTAGTTGTATTATTATTTTAGCAATATTTACAGCTTTTTGATCAGCTTCTCGAATTAATTCTAAGCAATCGACACTATCTTCGGTTTCAAAATTTGTAGACAGAATTTCCAATTCATCTTTGCTTTCCTATAATCAAACTTAATTAATAATTCAATAATATACGATTTAAAAATAACATATTTTATACCGTCATGGTAATTATTATATTTTGGTATTTAACTTAGTATTTAATACTTCAATTTATATATATAAAATAAAAGGTAATTATGCTTTATACAAATAAACAAGTAGCTAACGTTATTTTAAACACTACATAAAACAGCCAACTACTTAATACGATTATCAATTAATAAAAACATAGTTGTTGTTTATATTAATAATATTATATAGTAATCATTGGCTTGGAAGATACGATTAATAATGCACATATTGTGATACTCATTCTCTAATCAAGAGTACTATTATTGCATAAGTAGAACAATTATAATTAATTGTATATTATAATCTTTAATAACATATTTTCTATAAAAAAATCCATCTTTATTTCTTCGCGGTGTATATATGTAAATCTTTAATATCTTTCAACAAATTATTGTGTTTGTGGCTTATGAATTTTTATTTTTATAATCAATTAAGATATTTTTTTTCTTTATACCTATATATATAAAATATAAATATTTCCTATTTTAATTTATGCAATACTGACCTTTCGGGTATTTATCTATATCTATATACTATATAAAACTGTAAGGGGATTTCTACGACCGCGCTAACCGAGAAAACTACAGAACCGATTTGGCTGAAATTTTTTACTGTTATACGTGACAGTCTGCTGAATGTTTTAGTATCACTTTTGTTAATAAATAATCCGATTCGCCGACGCCGAACAGGTTTTAATGGTTTTCCGCACATGGTATTTTATCTGTTTTTATTATGTTCTGTATTTGGAGATTACTATGTTAATCATCGTTTATCGCTGTTTACAATAATAGTCACGATAACACAACATTGGAAATTATACCTACTACTCACTTAGCAACAGGCTGGCATTAGCACTCAGTACACCGCACGTAACATACTACTACGCCCATCACGAGCATAGTTTGCGCTAAGTTTGATAAAAGATACTTTTTGATACTACTTTTGAAGGTTTATTGGGTATGCTAACGGAGTTAAATTTCATGTAAGTTAGCAATTCTTATTACGTCAGATTATTAAGTAATCTCCAATCACCAAACTTATGTAACGGACAAGACTACAGATAAAGTCTTTGCGAAATAATATTATAGAAGCCATAATTCTTAGTGGGCCAGCAAAAAGAAAAATTGCATTTATTTCAAGAATTCCCATGATTCCCACTAATTTGCCGTTTTCATTCAAATATCTTCAAATGATAAAATTTGAATAAAAAATTCTACATATCATCGCCTGAAGGCAAAATAAACAACCAATCACAGACGAAGCCATAACGGATCAGCTAGTGATAAATATAAATAAATACTTATATACTATAATAGTTATAATAGAAGAGTTGATATAAGTATATAAATAATTATTATGACACATTAACTT
>JACXSJ010004452.1:0-13144 GCA_014851325.1 Pentalonia nigronervosa
GCAACAGAAACATTCGACGATATCATCCGCTCCTGTATATTTAAAGCCGCTTTCAGACAATGAATATTTATTCTGAGATGTATTTACCGGAAATGACTTAAACGTGTTCAATCTTGAAGAGAAAGAAGAGAATTGTGGATATACTGGTAATGGATTCATTTGAACTTGACGAACTAACGAAGAAAAATTATTGCTAAATATTTGTAAAGCCATTTTTTTTTAAAAAAATTTAAACAGTTACTTGTAAAAATAATTTAATATGATGACCAGTTAATTGAGAAAATTAGACACGACTATATTAAACAACTGATCATCAGTTACTGAATAAAAAAAATAAAAATGTTTGATTTTAAACATAAAAGTAAATTGAACAACTTATTCACTAATCATCAATCTAATATCAAATTGATAAAAAACTAAGTGTAGTATAACCAACATGATGTATAATAATGTATGTATTGCAAATATTTTCAATATTGAAAGATTTGAAATCTGAAAACTTGGTCAGAAAAAAAAATATTGTGAATACGGTAAATATTTTCGAGTAAGGGGGAAAACCATTTTCATGTGTCTAATTTCCCTGTAATTATGGAATACGGTAATTTTTTTACGCAAGGGAGAAAATCATGGACAAAGTTTTTGAAATCTCCCTGTAAAATGTAATACGGTAAATATTTTTGTGTAAGGGGGAATTGTGTGGACAACAACTGTGTAATCTCCCTGTGATGTAATACGGTAAAATCAGTGGTCTTCAAGGGGAACATTCCCCCTTGAGCTTCATGAAATTACCGCGTAAAAAAAACGAAATGACTGTGAACATACAAATTTATACTACTCATATAATTCCAAAATAAATTTTTATGAGCGTTTGAAGTTGGAATTTTAACAAAATTCAAAGAAATCACGAACATTTTCAAATTAGTTTGAGTTAGAAATTCATGAAAAATGCTCTATTTAAATCTAAGATTTGAAAATGTTATGCAAGATTTAAATTTTTACGACATTGTATAATCGTCTAATTTCTTATTGAACAGTTTTTTTTTATTTTATTGTAATTCAAAAACAAATAACCATAGATACAGCGTGCGGCTGAGATATCTACCACATTTTAAAATGCTGTAGCGTTATCTGTGTTCAACCTAGAGAAATAATCGTAGTCTCGTTGGAAAGAAAAAGAAAGAAGGTTTTTTTTTGATATAATCATTTATTATGTTAACTTGGTAGTTTTAAATATAACGTCATCTAAATGATGACCATGATTTTCACAACAATTGCCCATACGTAAAACGAAATAATCAAAAACTTTTTCTAACATAATAGTCGGAATCGCTCTAAAATGATATTTAATTGCCGTTTTAAGTTCTTATAAGTCTCTCAGCTTGTTTTCATAAACTTTTGACAATAGATATCCCCAAAGAAAATAGTCGCAATCCGAAAGATCCGGACTGTACGATCGAATAAATTCAAATTTTTGGCATGCATTCGGGCGGATCAATAGGGATTTGCTTGAATTGCTGCGCGCACACGAGAAATGGTAGGCGTCGTTCTTACTGACTTCGGAAGATCCGGCGGTTTATTTTTAGCTACTGTACCACACTCACGAAAGTTTTTAACACAGAGGTGTAAAGATTTAATCGTAAAAACGGGAGTTTTAGGCTTTAATTTGAACTCTCTTCGGAAATCGCGCACAGTAAGACGTGTGTGAAGTTAGCCCCCCCCACTCTATAAAACCTTTTCCAAAATTATAGTAACCTTATTTTTTTAATTTGTAACTATTTGTAACCAAGTTTCTAGAATTTGTAACCTCATATTTTTCAAGCAACAGGCAATTTCTCAATGAGGGGCCAACTTCACACAGCCCCCCAACTCAACGAAATCGTCCAAAACCATTTGTAACTTATAAAACTCAATTTGTAACTATTTGTAACCAACTTTTCAGAATTTGTAACCTCGACCCCTCCGAGTAATCGTCAATTTCTCACTGAGGGGCTAGCCCTCCCAAACCGTTTGTAACTTATAAAACATTATTTGTAACTATTTGTAACCAACTTTCCAGAATTTGTAACATTGCCATTTTTGAGTACTAATCGATTTACCCATGAGGGTAACTCAATTTAATCGTCTAAAACAGTTAGTAACTTATAATATTCAATTTGTAACTATTTCTTTTAATAAAATATTTTACTAACCTAACCTAACCAGTTGTACAGAATATTATACCTATGATTGGAATAGATAGTAATATAGACTGACAGACAGTTTTCGCTCAGAATCTTTTTTCATATACAATGATTTTAAATCACTGAATTTAAATTTACACATCCATAAAGTGACTTCCCTATACACCTACTATACAGCAGAGCAGTTCTCACTTGCCCAACTTTTATTTATATTTTTTCTATGATAACCCTTTTTAAATTAACCATTTTAATAATACGAAGAAACATTCACTTTACTTTCCTTTATAATGAATAGTACATATTAAGTTATAAGTAGTGAAAATTGATTTTATCGCGTATATTATATGAGTTTACTTGTATACTAGATGTTCCGCCAGGCGTTGACGGGACCAAATATTTGTTTATTTTATAAATATATTTTTGAAAAAATCTACGTATCGTTATAGTATTATACCTAATAATATGTAACCAATGACAATCTATTAACAATCCTAAATTACTCGTCGTTGCTGGGTTTAAGTATAAAAATGTATGTATTTTTGTTATCTGGCAAAATTATATGAAAACTATTAGAAAATATGTGTACCGTATTATAAGTCGTCGATCGCATATTATTTTATTAGACAGCATACACAATGCAATTTATTATAGCTTAGATGCCTTAGAATCTGCAAATAAAATGTAATATACGTATAATGTACAGATAAAAGCTCACAGCGTATAAGTGTTTACTAATCGATATATTAGTTATACAATTTATACCTAAAATGTTGTTTTTTGCCAATTTTGCCCTTTAAGTGTGTGAAATTTTGAAAAATGTTTTATTGGTGCACGGTAAAATTATAATATTAATCTACCATTAAAATCTATAGCTTTTATAGGTTCTGCTATTCGTTGATTATGAATCAGTTACTCAGGACTCTATCATTTATATAATATATAGATTATATGAAAATATCATAATTTAAAAGAGAAACAAAAACTAGTTAAAACTAAGAGGTATACACATATTATTTTTTTAAAACATATTTTTAATTAATAATTTAAAATAAATAACAAAGTATACAAAAATGTAAAAATGCCATATCCAATAAAAAAATATCAACGTCTGGTACATAACAAAAATAATTATTATTAGATACCTGTTTACATTATTTGGTGGTAAAACATTTAATTAAAAGAAATAGTTACAAATTGAATATTATAAGTTACAAACGGTTTTGGACGATTTCGTTGAATTGGGGTGGGGGGGGCTGTGTGAAGTTGGCCCCTCATTGAGAAATTGCCTGTTGCTTGAAAAATATGAGGTTACAAATTCTAGAAACTTGGTTACAAATAGTTACAAATTAAAAAAATAAGGTTACAATAATTTTGGAAAAGGTTTTATAGAGTGGGGAAGCTAACTTCACACACGTCACACTAAGTGTATACGAATCGTTATTACGAAAAAATCGTTCTACGGCAAACGCGCGTTGTCGCACCGTCCAGTCACCCACTGGCTTGTTACTACGTTGAATAAAACCTTTCTTTTTCTTTACAACGAGACTAACATTATTTCTCTAGGTTAAACACAGATGGCGCTACAGCATTTTAAAATGTAGTAGATATCTCGGCCGCACCTCGTACTTCAAATTGTCACCAAATACTAATTTCATCATTTTCTATACGTGATAAAATTTTAAAATTGTTTTTATTAGTTTTGAGCTATTTACAAACTTTTTCAACTTTAATTTTTTTTTTTTTTGAATATCAATAAAAAACATTTAGTTGGGTCAAAATACTTGAAATTGTAATACAAAGTTTCTCATACGTTGTTATATTAGTAATTGAAAAATACATAAGTTATATAGGCATTGTTTTTTTTTTTTTTTTATGAGAATTTAAAGTTTAAATGTTAACAAAATGTATCAAATTGAAAATTTACAAATTCGTAGTTAAAAATGTATAAAATGTTTAATTTTTAAAGTTAAGGATTGAAACTATCTAGCTTTTTTATTAACTAACCTGATGTTTCCATTTCTGTACAAATTTCATTCCATAATTTATGTTGAATGATTTATTGCTATTCTCCCTATCAGTAAAATCGTAAATGGATTTTTTTGATAATATAATATTAATTAATTTACCTGGATCCCATACTATTTTAAAATAAATATAAATTATTGTAATATAATATGTATATTAAAATTAAGAAGATGAAAAATTTTGTGATTAACACGAAAGGAGTATATGTTCAGTTGTATTATACTATTCATATAATAAACCAGTGAATTGTTTTTCGTATTTTTATCGTAGTAAATATAGAACTAAACCGATCATATTTCTTTTTGTCTTGTCATTTTTTGATGTTGACTGATAAATTTGCGTGCATGACATTACATAATATGTTAAAATTGTCTTAAAATAGTTCCGAGCTGATCCAAGCAGCCCGGAACGGTTTTGCTCTTTCAATGTGAGCCCAGTATGAGTTAATTTTAAAAATTCACTAATTAAAAAAATAGACATTCGTACATTACTAATAATTCGTATTTTTTATTTAAATGTTTGAAATTTATGAATTTATGATACACATTATATGATATTTGATTTAAAGATACCATATTTTGATTTAAATTAGGTATATTATTGTTGCTATTTAATAACCACTAAATGATATATCAATAATAAAAGTCATCCAAACCGTCAATGCTTGTAACCAAGTTAATATTTTTTTCAATTTCTATTGCTAGAATTTTTACCTGTCTCACAATAGTTTAAATATTAAAATACAGCCTTCAGATTTAGTTAATAATATTTATGGTTCATATTGTATTCATTGTTGTTAATATTATTATTATGCTTAAAAATATAATCTGTATTTTAAAATAAAAATTATTTTAAATCTGTATTTCTATATTTAAATAGATACTTTATCTCTATAAATTATTGTTTATTATTTAAATTGCCAAGTCTATCTGAGCTATAACATTCTATAACTTCCATTTCGCGAAGTCAAAATATATCTTTAATATATATGAAACATTTATATTATATTTATTTTAAAATTAATTTAATGCTACAATAATTTAACTGTCATGATTTTTACTACATTGTACAGATCTCATCGATTCTACACTGTAACTACCTAACAGTGTTTTAATAATGATTGCGGATATCTATTTTTACTAACGCATTTTAAAACTTTATAGAATTTTCTTACAATAATTCTGTATTACAATACATATCATATATATATGAAGGAACCATTTAACATTTGCTATCTTTCTAGTTATTTCTGGCGTAATTTAAACTATTTTATTATGATACAATTAATATAAATTAAAAATAAAATCCTTTTTATCTGCAACCTTTCGTAGTTATTCGGAAAACAATATTGACTCCAGAGGTGGTAAATGTATGTTAACATTAGAATTATATTTTGGTTTTGGTTTTAATAATCAAGAAAATCCTACTACCTATATAATTGTTATATTATATATTGTTAATTGTTTGTACTTGTTTTTAACTTTTCAAAACATATTTATTTTCTTAAATTACAGTTAATATTTTGAGTTATTGAGTATTATTCTGGACAAAGATCGTCAATAGATTTTACAACATCAACACATTTTTAAAAATATTTTTATTACTTAATTTTTAGTTGTTACCAAAAATGTTTTTTGTAAAAACATATGTCTAGAAATTTTATTAGGTAAATAGGTATTTTTTTATCGTGTTTATGTTTTAAGATATTCATTTTTTAAATGGCCTATATATTTTTATTATATTTTAATACAATTGTTTTGATATTACATAATGTTCTGTCTTTTATTTATTTACTAGGACATCTGGTCAATTGGATTATTTATCTAAATATTTAGTTAAAAAAATTAGAACTTATGTCTAAGAAAATATGACATTATAGTAAAATATACAAATTTAGTATTAATTTTCATGGTTTTTTCTTTAGTTTTTTTTTCCGTCAACCGTAAGAACATTATCTGTGTTCTTTCTTTGATTTTCAAGCGAGTTATGAATATGTAAAATATTAAAATTTAAAATTGCTAATAACTAGCTTAAAAATAAAAATATTGTAAAAACAAACTATGTGACACCGATAATGTGCTTTAAGTTTGACAATATATCAATTTATTAATATTAAAATTAATAACATAAACAAATTATTAGAACTACTGAACACATACTGGTGTGATGTTCTTAATTGGAAAATGTTGATCGAAGTTGAATGTATTATAATATGGATAAGTCACAGTTTACCGACAGTTGGTACTGACTTACTTAATGGGAATTTAATTCATAATTTATATGGAGTAGGTTTGTCTTCTTAGATTTATAAAACATTGATCTTATTCAATTTTATACTTTTCTGTATTTGAACAGAACTCGGCGACGCTGGGCATGCAAAATTGATGATCATCAAAATTATGGGAAGATACACCTATGTATATTATGTAATGTATAATGTATTATGTATTATGCACCTAATGAATAAAAATTGCTTCGTAAAAATAAAATAAAACATAAACATCAATCATTTACTATATATTTATGCTTAAATTATAGTTATATATACAATCACTTTTTAGGTAGATATACTTGTAAGTGTTATTGATAAATCATAATATTATAGTTATTCTAGGTAAAAAAAAAATACACGAGAATATAATAGTGATTATTCATTGAACAGTCAAACGTATGTACACAAAATCAATAAAATGATAATAAGTAAATAAAAAACATAACAAAATATATTGCTAACGACCCAATAAAAAAAAAAAATAAAATATCACGTAAGTCAATTATAATATTTTATTGAAATACAATTAATTATACCTAAATAATAAATCGTGTAGCCATGTGGGAGATTAAAATTATACGTTAAAAATGTCCACATACGCACACACATATAATATAATATTATATTTTTCGTACACCACCATATTAGTCAAACGATATTATTAAAGAATAGGTATGACCTATATTATATTATTAATACCTGCACAGTGACTACTTAAATATGAAAGCTTATATACAATATTATTGTGGTTAGTAAGGAACCTATGCTTATTAGGAGATCAAAGATAACAATAATAATACGTACTGCAAATAATTTAAATATTACGATTATTATATAGTCCTATACATGTTCATAAGATGTGTACCCAACATTTAGAAAGGTAACCTAACTACATATCAATTCTGATGATATTAGAAGAAAAATACAGGCAACTTTATATACAGTTACTTACATGTCACTATCTACTACCTCTAAACAATAAGTACTTATTTTTTTTTTCATTTAAACTTAATTTTTCTTCTACATTTACTAACTACTTTTGGATATACTCGATACTATTTCATAATTAATTATGAAAAAAATATATCGTACCCATAATAAGTTTTGTGAAAAAAACAATATTTAGTCAAAAGAAAATTTAAAGCTATTTGATATATTAAAAAAAAATCAATGTAATACAATTCAGCAGAATATATTATAACTACGCATTATATTCTCAAATATTTATATATATTAATGTCTTGAGTTGCACAAGACCAAAATCTTAAGTATAAGAAAGATATATATTTAAGAGGACGTCACGTACAATTTTTAATTCTTACATAAAGATGTTGACGCTGTAGATAGACTAAGACTAATTGTAGAACACTTATAGAGATAAAACAACTAGAAATTAATGATATTTTGAAAGGCGTATTATGTTTGTTTAACAAAAAGTTACGATTGTTTGAATCCTCCTAATGTTTAAAATTTACAATTCTTACAAATTATTTATATCTTAAAATACTTATTTTAGTAAATATGTAGTTGACACTTACATATCTATGTATATAAATTCATAATTCGAATTAGATTTTGAAAATGTATTTTTAATGCGAATAAATAGAAATTTTAGTTAAAGTTTGCGTATTACCGTACTACGGAAATACTATTATATTTATATATAAGTATGGTTTTGTTCTCTTGCCATAAACTTAAATTTTTAGCGTTAAATTGATGACAGGAACAAATTGTTTAATACAAATTTCAGCTATTCAGATGCACATTGAGTACACATATTTGAAGGTTGGATTGTCATTTGTCAGTAGGTATGTCGTTCACCTTATCGTTGTAAGTATGTATAATTTATCAAAATTGTTTTTAATTGATATCATTTATTGTAGCAGCACTCCTTATAGTACCCGTCAGGGAATAAAAACGTAATTGTTATATTAAAGTTTCTAACCATAATGAAATAATATGAATATTAATACATTAATAAATGAAAACGAAATTGTTGGATTAAAAAATATTGTACATTTTATTAAACATGGTTTTAAAAAAGTGACTTTCCACGTGCTTCAAAATGGTTGTTTCCCTTGAAAATAAATCGACGCCTTTGCAACATACCTAAGTTAGTGTAACTTAGTACCTCCAACTTTATAGTTTATGTATAAATAATAACTAATGAGTAATAATAACCACGGTTATGAGTACCAAGTATAATATCTACGTTAAAAACGGGACTAGACCAAACATCATATTCGTTCGGAATACGAGGTTATTGAATTCCAGGATAAAAATACAAAGTCGACGCAATATCAACATACATTTTGTAAGAAAAATAGATAATAATATAATCAATAGGTAACCATAATATATGTTATTATACATATTATTATGGTCTTTGGGCTTATTACACATAAATATAAGTATTGTACACAGTATGAGTAATGCGCCCGACGGACGACAGCCTCACTTAACCAACCACCGTCGGGAATCAGTAGTGGTGCGGCGAGTCGTGCGACATGATTGCGTTCCTGTGGGATCTAGATTGGACCGGCTGGAACGGTGGCACGCACGTGCCAAGATCGTGGCGGACGTTATGAGGCGGCGGTGGCAAAGGCGGTTGCGCCGTTAGTGTTGCTACGGAGGTCTGCGGCGTGACCGCTGTGGGCTGATGCTGCGGATAAGGGGCGTCGTGAAGTTTGCGCAAATGTTTCTTGAGATCGAAGTTCCTGCAAAACCCTTTGCCACAGACGTGACACGTGAACGGCTTTTTGTCGTTGTGCGTATGCATGTGAAACGTCAAGTTGTACACCTGTTTGGTACATTGGTACACACGAAAAAGACAAAACATTTTAAAATTATACACCAGGAACAAACGATATTCGCACTGCTATGAAACTCTGGGTGAAGAGTAGTGTGATAATGTAGAGGGGTGGATGGGATCTGAAAGTAGCTATCAAATTAAAAAAAAAGTGAATTACGAAAATACGTCATAGTCTCTATTAATGTAGGCAGTTTCTCCCGGTTAGAGACATTATATTAAACATTAGTCCATTTTATCGATTAGTTTTTAAACTCATCGTTCTTCAGTATGTACCCATAATCTATATACTCTTCATGATTAGAAACTGACCACCAAAAATCTGAGCATTTTCTCTGCATTTTTGCTCAAACTTCAAACGCTCTCACTCGTTTTCGTGGCTTCTGGTAATTAATCTTCTTTCAAACGTATCCTTGTTGATTTTTTTTTTAGTCTTTCTGTTTTTTCGTTGTTTTTAATATGACTTGTTGAAAACCGCATAAAGTGAACCCGATTTTTGTCTGCTAAAGCATTCGTATTATTTCCCAAACCAAAAAAAATAAAATCAACCAGACTGTATTTTTTGAGATCCGTCATGATCTGTGTGCATTTGAATTTTTTTCTGGGTGATCATATTATATACTGAATAAACACAAACTACGTTTCATAAATTTGTATAGTATGTAGTGAGTTAGACTTTTTAATGTTTATTTCAGTGTTTATTATAAAACATGTATTTTGAAAAATATTTATTGACAAATATTGAGGAAAAATGATTTAAATAAAATATATATTTTTAAATTTTATATTTAAACAATATATATGTATGGCCTATATTATTGAAAAATTCATTTAAACTAATATTTTTTATACACCTCATTAAAGAAAACTTTTTGTGACATTTATGTTTGGAAGGTCTTAGCTCTCCTTTCCACTCCCCTCCTCCCCCCCCCCCAAAAAAAAATACTATCTTAACCCAACCTATGGGTCAAATATCTTTTAATAATATTGCAGGCGGTTAAAAACCATAAAAATAAATTTAATAATACATTATTTTTTAGTAAAGAATAATGATCAATTGTATTGTAGGTAGATATCCAATTTATTAATACCATATTAAGTATAATATTATGTTCCTATGACATTTAATCTCAATAAGGCGCGTCTATATCTATGATTTAACTGCCGACATTATATACCTGATGGAAGGCTTTATGGCACACAGTGCACTTGTATGCTTTTTCCACGCTGTGCGTGAGTTTGTGGTTCTTGTAGTTGCCCTTTTGGTGAAATCCCTTGCCACAGTATTCGCACGTATACGGCTTGTACCCAGCATGTATCCGCGTGTGCGTGTTCAGCGTCGAGCTTCTGTTAAATGCCTTGCCGCAAATCGTGCATGTATGCGGCTTTTCTTCGGTGTGAATGATCTTGTGACGGCACAGCGTGGACGCTTGCCGGAAGCCTTTGCCGCATACCTGCATCAAACGTACACAATATACAATACATGATAATGATATAGGTACTAGGCAGGTATTTATGTTACAGTGTGTTTTTCTTAACGTAAATCAAGAAATATGTTTGGAACTTATAAGTTTAAAATTAAAAGATTAAAATTGATCATCGTAGTAACGTGAGGAAATGTTTAAAAAAATAATTCGTTCCTTTTATTTCTTATAATGTAGGTAATATACTTGCAGGTTGATTCAAGGTTGCAAAATCGCCCTACATAATTGTGTATAATATTATATATTATGTATATGTGATCATTGATCACGAGGAATAACGAAACATCTGTCATAAAATGAGGGTAAATCCCCAACGGTTGTCAGAGGGGTATTTCTTTTTATATTAAACCTATACCACTGCCGTTGGTATAGATTTCCATTGCAATACAATGGCATTCGATAAATTTTTGAAGAAGTAAGTATAGTAGCCTAATATTCTGTAAGTGTATTATATCAATATTTATGGGTAACTGGGTATCTACATAAAATATATAATGTTTATTTAATTTAAATACATAAACTAATGTTTATTTAACTATAATTTATTTTTTATTTATTATATTTATTATTTATTCAAACTAATGTCTATTTGCTCTTATTACTTTTGATCGGCTAATTTTTTTTTTTTTTGATCATTGTAAAAAAATGCATATTCATTACTTTACGGTATTGTATAATTTAATTATACTTACAAAGAAAAATTTCATATATATATGAAAAAGTTATACGCAAATATTATACATGATTAATAATATATTAATATCTACCATTAATATTTATTCATATCACTAATATTATGTTATAAAGACATTGATTATTATTAAGGCTTATAAATTCAAAGCTCGGCACTTAAATTTGTTAAAATATCTATTATGCAACAAGTGCGTTTAAAATTTTTTTATCATTAAAAAATAAAATTTTAAAATCAGATAATTGTTTTATTTTTTGTAATATTATTTATCAACTGTTATTGATGTATAATTTTTTAAATAGAATATTGAAAATAATTTTAAATACCTAACCGAAAAATGACAAGTTAAAAAAGGACTGATCATTACTGTGATATAGGATTATGTACAATTGTCCCTTTTAGTAGAACAATTGCGTATGAAAACGAGTGCAACGTTGCCAACACGTTTTACTAAATTTAATTTAATTTAAAAAAAAAACATTATTATATAGTTATTTAAAAATAATATAAAATATATACTATTTAGGTATATAAATACAATAAAAATACAAATTAAAATCTTGGTATCTATAACTAGTCCCTGATAAAAAAATGTAATACATTACCATCTATTTTAAATTGGTCGTATAGTTTTATTACATGGTTAATTTTTTGGATGTCTTTAGTTGGAATAACTTTGGATATATTTTTTTGTACAGTGGATATTTTTATATAGATTTCAGCCTGCATTTCCTTCAATGTCTCAATTTTTATATATAGGAAAGTTTTTCCGTCTTGCATATACATGGCTTTTCGGACAGAAGAAATATCCTTATGTACAATATTTGTACCTAAATTTGTTAGTAATTCTTTTCGTATAATTTAGTTTGGTCGAATTGAAATTGAATCGCTGGCTTTTCATTTGCAATTTTCTTTGAAAACTTGGAACTCAATATTTTGAGGTATTATTGAGCTTCATGCTTGTGCTTACTGATTACCGCATTAACTTTGAATTTTTGACTTCAGTTAAAATGCTGGCATAACAACTTTTCTTATAACATATCCATTTTAACAATTCGTCTTTGGGCTCCTTATAAAACGATATTTATGTAAAGAAACCAACCAAACTAATTTCCACGTTCTGATATTACAATTTTTAAATATTTATCCATGGTTACCACACTATTACTCGCTAACACTAATGCCAATGACTTATCGAATGACAAGTTGGTCGTATACTAATGTAACGATGCTGAAGTGCGACACATCAGGAAATCCGATCTAATAATCGGCATTTAATTTTATCTTATAGCATTCTATAGATTATCGAAAAGTATTGGCCTGGGAATAATAGTCACAGTATAACGTTTAAGAAATTGTATCAAATATAAGCAATCATTTTCTAAAGCAGATAAGTTATATTGCAAATTTTCACGATTTTGAACAATGATGACGTTGTGCTAAGTTTGGGTGAGTAGAATGTATGCAATCGTAATAATGAAAATGGTTCATACGCAATCGTTAAGGCTCCCGATCATTAAATATTTTAAGAAAGTAATTATTTCACATTCCATATAACGTTGTACCGCGTAAGCGTATTCTCGAATACAATAATAATAGCAGTGTAGATATTAATAAAAACGTACCTGTCTATGACATATCTTATATGAATTGGTTTGAGTTGCTACATAGGTAAGCGCAAAT
>JACXSJ010004453.1:0-13138 GCA_014851325.1 Pentalonia nigronervosa
TGATATTGGTGTCTTCATGATCTCGTCTAAATAAACCATTTCATCGCTCGGACGACACATACCGGACAATATGGACAACCTTAGTCGCCCTACGTACACCGCCAGCAGCCGCCAGTGGCGGCCTGGCCAGGTCGACGAGTCGGCGATCGCCGACTGGGCCCTCTGCTAAATGGGCCCTTACAGTTATTACGAGCTACTAAAATAGTAAAATATATTATTTTCAATGTTCATAAACAATTTAGTTTGTAGATATTATCTTAAATAGTGGTGGATAGTCATATTGCGTTATTTTAAAAATAATAAATACCATGTGATTAAATACTATATAATATTATAAACCACAATAAGATAAACAGAAAATTGAAACACTATGGGACCTCAAGATTAGATAAGGAATTGTAGTGGTTAAAATACACGTTTTAGTTCTATTTTTGGATTATTTTGCATAGTGTTGACTGCACGATGCTCGACACTATCGTCTGTCAGTCATTGATTAGCATGTCAACGTCAACAATCAAGAACTATCTTTTATTTTATAAGTTACACATCACAAACTATAAAGGTAAGATATTTACATATAATATTGAATATAATCAGATAATTTACAGAGTTGTAGCTCGAGAGTAAATCTCAGTTTAAAAACCCACACACTCGCGATTTATTTAATGCAATGTCAGGTCATCAAAAACGACAATAAAAACGTCAAACTGAGCTTATTAATGCAGCTAATCATCCAAAACAGTCCAAGTTACCTTTTGTAAGTGTCCAAAATTTTAATAATGGTAACAATAAACATGAAATTGAAAACATTAATACAGAAGTATCTAAAAAAGCTTCAACAGAAATTATTAAATCTGTAGAACTTAGGCTTAGCAATAATTCAAATATTAATATAATACAAGAAAATGTTGAGGCTACTATATTATCTGTAATTCCATCCAAATAAATGAATAGTAACTATGATGATGGCAGTATAGATATTACACAAGAACATATTAATGAAATTCCAGATAGTTTGTAAAATGATTTTGATTTTAATATTAATACAACTGTTAATGTGGAAAATGTAGATGGAAATGACAAAACTAGTAGTAATGGATATTTCATTCCACCAATAAATATGCCAACTAATGTAAAAGTATCTTTTGTCAACAGTCATCCAATACAGCCTACTGGTCCTTATGAGTCTATAGCAAAGTCATTGGAAGGAGAATATGCTTGTGAATCAGAACTGTCGGATGTTTCTGATGAAAATATTGATAAACAACCAAACGTGGAGTCTGAATCACCACAGAAAAAGTTAAATACAAATTCAATTTGTAAAAAATGCATACCATGTGTTATGAAATTGCTATACAAGTACAATTTTCATACATCTGCATTTACCAATTCATACTTGGTATACAAGTATATTTTAACACTTTCATGCACTCAAGTGCATTGTGAACGGTCATTTTCAAAATTAAAAATGATTAAAAGATACTTAGGTCGTCATTGAGTCAAGAACTATTAGAGCCACTTCTATTAATCAGTATTGAAAGTGACAAAATTCCTGATGTACAAAAAATAATAACCTGTTATGCAAATTCCTCTTTAGAATTACAAAAATTACTCTTGTACTAATTTTATTTATTATTTAAAGTTCATCTATATTTTATTCATTTTATTTTAACTAGTTGATAAGGATATTAAACATGTACTCACAATTACTTACAGACTTATTAGTTATTTGATCATTTATTAACGTTTATTAATTATTTTTTATTAAAACATTAAATATTTTGTATTATTTATTTGAATATTTGCTTTACAATAGTCATATATTTGTATAATACATTACTACACTACTACATTCATTTTATATAAGATTTTAAGTAAAAAAATTTTACTTAAATAACAACGCGGTGGTAGACACTTAAAATTGGTTTAGCATACACTAATTAATATAAATAAAATATTAACCAGGTCCTTACATATTATAATATGAAGTATCCGGTATATAGACTGCAACAGGCAACAGCTATACCTAACAGTAATAAGAATACAAATACCTATAGTATATGCATCAACAGCAATGTTGAATAGGTAACATTATAGATATTTTGTTATTTGTTTTTATAATGCATAAGAATTATGAAAGTTTAAATGAAACCTAAATAAGGTACATACAAAAATAGTTACATGTACATTTTTTTGGGTGAGGTGGGGGGTAGTAGAATTTTAAAATAATTAGGTATCTTTAAAAATGTAAAACTGTAAAAAGGCCCATAGCCATTGCTATTAGTCTCATTGGTCAGGGGCTCTTTTAAATTTTAGCCGACCAAAAAAAATAAACCCAGGCCGCCACTGCCAGCAGCAGACAAACGTGATGAGGAACGTCTCATAACAATTCTGTATTGTATAACATTCTGGTTTCTTTAAGTTATAAATATATTCTTTTTTAAGTATTTCAAATAAATTAATTGTATTCATTAATTAATGATAAATTGTAAGAGAAGAAATATTAGACATATTTTTTCCTCATTTGCTCATCAAATATATAACAGATCTGCAGTCGAATTATGGTGAGTTAATTCGTTATATAATTAAATCCTTATTTATATACATATATATGTGTGTGTGTGTGTGTGTGCGTGTGCTTGCATATGTGAGAAGGTAGTAGATTGGAGTGCGTGTGCAATATATATAAATAATAAATAATATATAAGTAAAAGAAGGTAAATACATATTTACTGTGTACGCACTACATTTTGCTCTACTACAATGTATTATATAACTGTACAAAAATATGAAATATAGTTATGCAGTATAAATATATGATAGTAATATATATAAAAAATACACAATTAAAATATATATATATATATGTTTATTTTATGGTCACATTGTTAAAATATATGTGTTTACACGGCGTTCCTTAAATATGTTCCTGTACTTTAAATAAACATTATCAAATATATGTTATCAATAACTATAGATATTCATTGTCTCAATATTTTCACTTAATGTTACTTAAAATATATTTTTGTCCATTAAATATATATATTGTTACAATATGTTTCAAACATGCATTTTTAAAATACAGTTTTGTTCATAATATAAACATATTGTCAAAATGTTTTGAACCAACATATTTTCAAGAGCATAAAGAAAACATATGTCTACAATATAAATATTTTCCAATTGTTGTATGGAGTAGTAGCTCCAAAATTATCCGTATGTCATCGGAGCATGGAAGCTGAAGTAAGACAAATAATAGACAAATAATGAAGGCCACTCCGAACATTTATAAAAAAAAATGTAATAAATTATTTTCATTTTTGTGTATTTAAATCAATTTTTTTTAATTAACAATAAAGTTTGAAAATATTATTATGAATTGTAATTTTGATGTTAACTACTAGCTCTAAAAAAAATTAGATATTTACAGATTGTCATAAAAAATATTGTTCATATCAAGATTGATTAAAGCATGCGATTCGTGTTTTCTAACATAACTATTATTCTTAGAAAACCAAAAATTTAATTTTCTTTAACTTGGTCGATTTTTGATCAATTTTGATATTTTTTTTGAATAATTTTAAAAAAATAGTTATTTCGAAAATTATAAAACTTAACTATATAAAAAATTTTTAAATCTTTGAAAAAAAATTGAACTTTATGATATTTAATTGGAATTTCATTACTTATTTCTATAAAAAACCCACATTTAAATTATTGATTTTCCACGAAGATACATGGGTGATACGGAACTTTTAGGACATACTGCATTTTGACTTTTTTGAGCTATTTATAAGCATCAGAAAATTTTGATATATTTTTTTTATTATTTTATTATTATTGATAATTTTTTTGATCAGTCAAAAGACTTGAAAATACAATGTTCTTCATAGCTTGCAAGTAAAAATTAAAAAAAATATATATATTAATATGGTTGATTTTTAGACATTTTAATTTCAAATTAGTTAACTTAACTTTAACTTTTAAACATGTTAATGCCTAGCTTTGCATATTATACACTTGTAACAAATGTTGACTTTTGAAAATTTAAAATTATAAGAAGATAGGTATACAAATTTTTATAATTTTCTATTGTTGCAAAAATATAAACGTTAAACGTCAAATGTTATACAGTAAAACTTCCTTATAACGGACCCCATACAAGACAGTAATCTGCTCACAGCAGAAAATAACAAGAGTCGCGTATTACCTGTAACCTATATATTTTAGTATCTCTTTAATGGAAATTTTTTTACAACAAAAAATCAGTTGGTACCGAGCAATTCTGTTATGAGAAGGTATTACTATATATAATATAACATTTGCAATGTGGTAGGTAGTGCAATGCTACATTTGTACCATCTAATTTATGCTACTGCAAGAATGTATCATTGAATTCAAATTTAACATATCTATTACACTATTTTGGTGACCCACAAATTACAGCAGAACAATAATCAATTGACAACCTTTTTTTTTCGATTATAATTTCTATTCAAAAAATTAAACCATTTCATTCATTTTGCAAAGGATTATGAATTTTATATTAGAAACATCAAAGTTAAACAATGAAGCTTTTACTGCTTTAAACTATGATGACACACATAACATTGTATATCAATAAATTATCATCTAAAACTTAAATATACGTGAACATGGTACTTAAAATACCTGTAGGTACTTAATAAATTAAATTGTAGGTTTTGCATAACTTTGCTGTTTTCTATTGTTTTTGTTTCCAAATGTTTTGTATTTATTTTCCGTATAGGCAAGTTATTGTGTACCTACTATTTTCTAAATTCCAACATAATATATAGGTAACTGCAAATTAAATTATGTTTATATTATATTATATTTAGTAAGAAAAACTAAATTTTCTTGGTCATTAATATTGTTATGCGTACCTCAAAAACTTCAGACAATAAACAATTTTTTTTAAACTTTCTTTATTGCGGTGTCTTGATGGAATGATGAATTGATGTTTTAATGACAACTGCTAAACATTTTTGAAGATAGTGTAGACATATAGCCACCATCGTTTATATAAATTTATACAACATTAATTATTATATACCACCATTATTTTAAATAAATTTTATACAATATAAATAAATAGAATATAGTATTATCTAGATCACGCTACTCTACGAATATAAATATATATATATATATATATATATAACTAAGTAATATTATTACTCTGCAAATTCATAAACCCAATTTCATCAGAATGTTTATAAAAAAAATATGTAGATGGTTTAGTTAGAAGTTTACTAAGACATAAATAGATAATAATAGTCAATTTAAGTTGTATAAAAACATTATATTCAAGCATTCACAAAATCAAAAATTTGTAATAATTAACATGTGTTAATAAATTATAAATTTATATGGATAAGAATATTATAACAATCAAAAATGAGACTATCTAAGCTAATCAGTTTTAAAATATGGTGGCCTTTTAACGACTATTGCACCATGAATTACATCAACACTTGTTGACAATGTATCCATGGACCAGGTATTAGTGTTGGGGTTGTAAATTTCTACAGAATTCAAACGTTTTGATCCATCAAATCCACCAATAACATACAACAAACCATTAAATGTGACAACACCTATATTAAAAATACAGCTTAAAGTCAAGAGGTTTCAGAGATTTTCTTAAAAATAATAATTTTTATAGTCACTTGGATCGGATCGGCACAAGTTCATATCAGCGATGGAAGACCAAACTTTAGTAGTTGTTGTATAGGCCTCAACACTTTTATGGATGACTGAACTATTATTGTTCTTGCTCTCACCACCAATAGCATATATTATACCATTTAATACTCCTACTCCAGGACAACGGCGACTTATAGACATATTTGTGACTGGTGTCCATGTGTCAAGGATGGGATCATAACATTCAACGGACTTCAAAGAAAATGGGTAGTTATAACCTCCTATCTACAGAATTAAATTAAATGTATTACAAAATTGTAATTAAAAAAAAAAAAAAACAATATTTATTTACCACATATAAAAAATTATTGAGTACTCCAACACCAAGGTCCATTCTCTTAGTAGACATACTAGACACCAATCGCCATTCTTGAATATTCACATTGAAAACCTCTACACTGTTTAGATAAGAAACAACACTAAATCCCCCAACCTAACATCATTTAATATTAATATATATTTAAATAACACAAATTTAACAATATATTTGTATAACTTACAGCATATATACAATCATCTATAACACCAACTCCGAAATAATTTCGTTCAACCAACATGTTAACCACTGATATCCAACATGGTGACTGTGAAGATAAATCAAGCATTTCAATTGATCTTGAATTTTTATAACTATTACCCAAAGCAAACACTAAATGTTCTTTTATTAACGCTAGAGCACATAATCCATAGCTCATACTCATTTCTGTTGTCTTATGCAATAGTTTAGTAGCTGGGTCATACCAGCTTGTGTAATACGAATTCATTTTTGATGTATCACATATAGCAAGAATGAACTGATAAAAATAAATGCATAGAATATTGTAAAGATGAGAATTTAAAATTAGAATATTACTTTATGTCCAGACTGTCTAGGTGTATTACGAATTGTTTGTGGAATAGTAATATGCAGATGTTTCTTTAAGATATGGAAATTTAAAGCTTCAATAATAAAATCTTTACCTAAAAATAAAAAATATTATAATTATAGAAGATTATAAATTTAAAATAAAAACTTATCTATGAGAAAAACTTACATTTAGGGTTATTTTTAAGAAGAGGTTCCTCAACTACATTTATTGATATGTACTCTTGGGATGTTAATGGCAAACGCACATGTTCCATTAATTTAGACAAACTATCCCGTCTAGAATCTAATTCATGATTTACCCAATTAATAACACATTCAAATACCTACAACAAATAAATATGATTAAATTAAAATATAATTAACACAAATTACATTAGATCACAGTTGTACTCAAACTTGTTTTTGCCTCAACTCGCAAACTTATTTGATAAATTACCTACAAAAAAATATTTCATGGTATCGCTTGAAATTGGATGTACCTATGTTTGCAAAGATTGAACTTCTAAATAATATAAAATACATAATATAATTGACTTTAAGTTCAAACTTTGCAAAAAATACTATTATGTATGTAAGGTTCTTTTGTATAGATTAATATAACCATATACCAGACAGTAGCTGTGTAACCTAGTGTTCTACAATTAAGCTGTAGAATTCAAGTCTTAATTTAATAAATTGCCAAAAACAAATATATAAAGCAAATATTTACATAATTATTAAGGTTAATTGCCTACCTAAACACTAGATATCCCCTAGCTGCAACTAGACCTCTAAAACTTAGGGTGCTAAAATTGTAAAAGCCTTAGAGGAGCCGCAGAGGGCTTATAAAAATAATAACAGTTAGACCTAAAAAAAATTTGAACTCAGGGATGCTAAAAACACTTTTGTACCCTTCTAATTGCACCAGTGGGACGACCACCCACCTATAATTATTATTTGTGAAAAATGTAATTTAAATATATTTCTTTCAAGCAACCTTAAATTGATTTCCACCAATAATTAAATACAACAGTTATTAATTTTAGTATGCATACTTTTTCTTCAAATGGAACGTTAATGTCATTACTGGAGATAAGCTTAATCACTTCTTCAGAAGATAAAGATAGAAACTCTTCAGCTTCAACCACTTTTCTGAAAATTGTGATCATAATTTATATATTTATAGGTACATAATTCACTAACAAAGTAAAATTAAATAAAAATTACAAAAATTGTTTTTTAATGTATTCTTCAGAACTTGACAGCAATTCACAACAGTTATAAAAGTCAGCAAATTTTTTAATACCAAGACAATTTGAAGGATTCAGTTGTTTTTGTAAAAACTCAACACATGCTCCTTTTACATAATCCAACTGTAAGAGAATAGCAGCTGGTAACAAAACCTAGAGCAATAAACAATAAAATTGCAAATAATTTTGATTATAATCTTAAAATAAATTAAGGTAATTGAATTTTGAAAATTTCATGTGGTGCAAACATATTTATTTATCTAACTGCAACCTTTGCAACTTGTATTTATCGCATAGTAGCACTCCCATTTGGTATCGCCAGTGCCAAAAATTTGATTTTTTATAAATATATTTATAAAACATTGTATATTATGCTATATTTTTACAAATTTTAATAATGATATTATATGTAATTGATGGCAACCATATAAATTAATAAAAAAATATCTTTTTTTCGTAGACTGAAAAAAAATTTATATATGAGCTACCCTTTAATTACCTATAGGGATTGAAAAATCAAATTATAAACACTCTCTAAGTCTCAAGCATTGATTATAGAATAAACAATTTATTCTATAATCAATGGTCTAAAGGTACCTATTGATATAACTTTTATTAATAACGGTCCAGTAGTCTATTCATTTTGGATAAACAAACATTTATTTTTAATTTTTGTTTGATATTTCGAGGGGCATTTCAAATAATTTCTGCAGTAAGTACTTAATGTTTTTTGACAGGTGAGGCATCCAAAGATAATTTAATGTTGTGTGTGACATTCAAAAATCATATGAATAAATATAAAAAACTATAGTAATAAATATACAATTTAAAAATTGTATATATCATATTTCTACAAATTATAATTTATATACTATGTAACTCTATAAATAAAGTTCATACAAAATTTTTTTTAAAAAAAGCACTTACAGTTTTTCCAAAATTTTTTATGTTTCCAGGCAACCTTTCCAATATTAATTTTTGTAAAACCTTACTTAGACTATTACTAACTATAAAAAAAAATTCGCAAATTAGCCAAGTTGTTCTCAAGTGATATGATTACCATCATTTAATTTTTGATCATATAATTTTTTTAATTTAATTATAAATAAACAATAAATCAAAATTACATAACAAAATATTTTTATTTTTAGAAAACTTTATAAAACACTGGTAAATCATTTATTCAGGTGTATGTCATTGACATTTGCAATTATTTTTAGTCAACTCACAAAAAAAAAAATGAACAGTTTGTTTATTACAGTAGTATACTGTACATATCACTGGTTAAATTACAATATTTTAACTTTTTGACTATTTCTGATACTAAATCATTAAAATATGTTTATTCCAAAAGTTTTACTTTTCCTTTTTTGCAAAGTATATATATATATATATACATATAAAACAATAATATTCAATAATAATTATCTAATATAAATATATTATATTTTTTTAATTCATATTAAAATATTACATTTGCTACATACCACATAAATATCCATGTGTTGCAATTGTGTCACCTCGTCCTTTTATTCAGGACATAGGTATGACTAAAACAATTAATCAATTATTTATAAATACCTGTACATTTTGTTCGGTGACCATGATTTTGCCAGTATAAATATAATCCACCAAAAGTTGTAAAATATTATAATCTAACTCTTTTATCTTAACAACATCTTTATTCCTTTCAGTTAAACTAGTGAACATTGTACGGAAATATAGACTAGCTGATACTAAAACAACTTTATGTCCACAAACTATTTTATTATCAGCCGTTTCTAACCTAATATCACATAACACTTCTTCTCTAAAAACACAAAACATGTTATTAATATTTGTTTTACTAGTAGCTAAAATTAATCACAACATACTTGCGTAAAGATTTTAGAACTTCAATTAAACTAAACGTGTGACATCCATTAACAAATATTTTTGGTTCACATCCACTGAATTTCAAAACTTGCTTTTCGCCACTTTCACATGGTTTAACATGTTGTATAGGATCCATCTCTTTTATAGACATAAAATCTTAAAAAAATATATCAACAATGGTAGATTATTTATATTATTTATCTGAATACTAAATTTAAGGAGTAGTTGAGATCAATAAAATAATTTCTGTATCAGTGGCGGATTCACAGTAGTTTTGTATTAGATTTGACACCTATCTTACATCGCACAATTAATCTTTAGTCCAATTACTGGACTAACCTGCAGGCTAACTTCACGACCAAATACAAAGCTATTGTTTCTTATATTCCTAATAAAAAAATTTAATGACTTAGATTTACTAAGATCTACCATTGTCCAATGCAACTGACTCTGCATGGGTCATTGACTTTTACTCAATCGCGCGCCTTGGATCAAATTTGGATTTAACGAATCTGCGACCCCTCACACTTATTTATTCTTCAACTGTCTCTCATGGCCTCATTACATACCAAACATATAATTTTGATCAGTAACCTGAAATCTCTAACATTCTCACCAACCTCTTCTCTATTCTCAACATTTAATCTGATGTGATTATTAAAATAGTAATTGTTTTTTTATTGGAAGCTAGGATTTGTTATATAATAATATCGGTATTTGCATTGTTTTTATCATAATTTTGTCCTATTTAAAATAACTGTTGAGGTGTCATAATTATTGACTAAAATTTAATGAAAAAAATCATTCTTTATAATAACAACTTAAATTTAAAACTCTTTTAAAATTGTTTTTAAGTTGATTTATCATTGGTCAATGTCTAGAAAGATGTAATAGTATAATAATTATTATGTTCATAATATTTAGTAATGATTAAGTATTAATTAATATAATTATATTATTAAATTATAAATATAACATAGGCAAAAAATAATAATGTTAAGAACTTGACGCAATTATATCTGTATCATAGCATCACAATCATAATATTATTTAGAGATAGACTAGTGTATTAGTAATAAAATATGACAAAATATTAGATACAATATAATTTTAATATGACGAGTAGGTACTTTCTTACTTACTTAATTTTAACTTATTGGTATACACGTGAGCTAGCACGTGAGGCTATGTTTATGATTTGAAAAGTAATGAATAAATAATTGTTGAGCCACAGTATCACGCGCAACAGGCAACAAGTCCAATAACGATAGGTGTCCGCACGCCGCACCAGACGACATAATGCCATAGGTAGATCACAGTAAAATTATAATAATCTATCATCAAAATTTCAAATCGATTGCTCTTATAGATTCGGTTTTCCGCTGATTATGAATGAGTCACTTAGGACATTTTTGTTTATATATTATACTAGCTGAATAACCCGGCTTCGCCCGTGTACAGTTTTTTGTACCCTTTTAACTCTTTTAAGGGTTGAATTTCAAAAATTCCTTTTTTAGTGGGTGTCTATATCACAAAACAAAACTATTGACCAAATTTCACACTCATAGCTTTAGCGGTTCCGGCTAGACGATGATGACTCACTCAGGACAAGTCATTTTATATATACAGAAGAAGATAAATAACGTTCAAATTTTAATTTTTTTGTTAATCCGTAAACGAGATATAGCTCTTTAAAATTTGCTAGTTTTGAGAGGTGCGTAAATGTGTTATGCCTAGTCATAACTCATAAGGTACCAAAGAAATTATGATTTTTATGCCCGGCGTAAAAGATATTACACTTTTCAAATCAAATCATTAATTAGTACAGTAAGCTTAAGTTGTGTCCATTTATTTAAGTATTGTATAATGCCCATTTGGTAGGGTGTCGCGAAGTCCAACTCACTGCAGGCGATTGCGACACTTGTCATAATACTTAAAAAAACTATAATACTTGCCATAATAATACTTATTGACAAGAAGTCATAAGTAATAAATTATAAATCGTTCAACTCCAAAATATAATGGTGATAATCATTGTACCTACTATATCTTTAATAACTTACTCTCATAATGTTATATTATAAGTAATTTATACCATTACTATCACTTGTCGCATACTTGCCTGTAATGTTCAATATACATACCATCGGTAATGGCTGATTTGCGATTAGGTAAAGATCATACTTATTCCGAACAGCTTCTATTTATATTATTGTTATGTGTTGTAAAAATATTTAGGAGATTAACATAAGAAGTTCTGCGAATAGGACCAGAGAAATCGTGCACCTAAGACGGGCAAATAATAAATTTAATAGTAGAAAACGCGCTCAAGAATACGCTAGGTCGTGATCAACCAGCAACGAGCCAATAATACTCGAATCACAAATATCAGGATTGATAATAAAAGGCGGCCTCGAACGACCAGCGATTCCGAGAAATTATCTAAATAAATAGAATATTTAAATTGAATAATTTAATATCATGTGGGGCAAGTGATTTATGATATTAAATTATATTTCGATAATAAATGGACTAACCGCGTCCGGTGAGTTATCGCCACTCAACAACAAAGCGTGGGAGGATGGCATTTCCTGGAACTAGTGCATACGTACACGATAAAACGAATGAGGTCAACGCTATCTTGCTAGGACGACGTAGGTACCCATAGGAGGAGTAGCCAATATATAAGGGAGCCCGAATCGGCATCAATTCAGACGTGATACTCCCCGGCTACAGCAAGCACCTTCACGCCAGTCTATTTACTGAAATTTCAATAAACAACTCATTACGATATTTAACAGTTTTACAATTTATTTAACACCACCACTTCAAAGCTCATTACGTACATCTCGAAGATCGTCCTCTGACTGGTACACAACAATATGTACTTAAAATACGCTCAAAAATAATGTATTTATTTGTTATTTTAAAGAAAAATATGGTACCTAAATTATAATATAAAAAAAAAATTGAAAAACAATATTTTTAATAAAAATTTCTTGTTCAAAAATAATTTCTAAAAAAATTAATTTTTGTATCATTTTTATCGTTAAATTGTTTATTTTTTTTTTTTATGAGAACATGAATTTATTATTTCTTATTCCAAAATGGAATATTTTTTAGAATACTTCGACGCATAAAAATAAAATTTTAAATATGTAGTTTATGAGTTTTATATATTTAAAGTTTAGATGAGTGGTGTGATGTGGTACAGAGGTACTCGTAAAATTTTGCGTCACAACTCCGCTCACCAAAAAATCATCACCGACCGCGATCGCACAAGGAAAACCGGCCCTTAAGAAAGCTTTATTAAAACAATATACTTCTACGTGTCTATAACCAATGAGTTTTTGACAACCAAGAACATCTAATCAGTAATCCTACTTGTATTATTGTGACTTTTTTTACTTCACAGTTGTACACTTTTACCTCAATGAAT
>JACXSJ010004454.1:0-13124 GCA_014851325.1 Pentalonia nigronervosa
TATGGGTACCTACTTAATACCTATTACTTCGCACTATATTATCGTACATTCGTACTTTGTATTAAGCCGTAACTTGGAAACTGTCGTCAGAATAACATTACTATAAATGTATATATGTATATTTATATAATATTTTGTTCACGGGAAAATACTATGTCCGCGTGACTGCGCGCGCCTACGTAAATCGGGTTCTGCGAATATGTAAGAGTTTTAGTTTTTTTTTTTTTGGAGAGGTTCTGGGGGGTCCAATACCCCTGGAACCCCCTGTAAATACGCCACTGAGTTATTGCATTATTGCTTAAATAATTTAAATAAGTTTTGCCCAGAGCCTCGCAAAAAGTAGCGCCGGCCCTGGCACAGTGGGTAGACAGGATCGAACCTCCTTAAACTCAACTATTGATTCGTATACAAAGTTGTTTTTATAGTTAAAATGCTAAATCAATAAAATAGGAAATTATAATTTGTTCTTAAATCTAAATTACTTAAATTTGTGGAAAAATAAATAAAATACGTAAACTTATGCATTAAAAAAAAATGGTAATGGGAATGTGGGTATTGTTAAACAAATTTATATCCAACCAGAATTTCAATATGCACTTTCAAAGCAAATATGAAAATGTCTAAAGTTCCAAGCCTTATAATAAAGTTATAACTAAAGTATAGATTTCAAAGCAATACAAATAAAGAAATGCATTAAAAACAGGATTTAAAAAAAAATTATTTATTAATTATTTTATTATTTATTATCTATATAATATACAATACATTACAAACTGGCACACGATGAACGGTTGTCAAGAGATGACTAACAAATACCTATTATTACCTTATTAAAGTTACATCAATAAATCGATTAATTAAATCAAACATAACGAGATAAAATCGATCGAACCATGTCCTAAGAACATATTGGATAATATAAAAATAAATATTAACCTTTTAAATACATTTATTTTATACATATTTTGATAAAATGTTACTTAAAAACAAAAAAAAAATGTCGTGCATTTGATTATAAGTAGTATAAATCAAATTTACAGCTGACATACCTAGTTTCATTTTAGAGCAATGGAAAAAAGCAAAATCCTTCAAAATCCATACTTTAGTTATAACCATAAATATTTATTAGAATAATTAAGTGTATAAAGCATTACAACATTTAAAACATATAGAAAAATATATTTTATTTGATCAATATTATAATATAATGTATTTGATATTTTGATCAATATATACAGTATATGTATATGTATAAAGTACACAATAGAGTACTATAATATAATTATTATTTATAAATTCGATTATATAATTAAATATCTCAAATTGATAGTATATAATTCAACGGTTCTTAAACTGTGGCCTGCTGGGGGCCCGCGGTGGCATTAACACATAACATACGTGACATGAATGCATTATTACAATTGTTGGGTTATTATATTTTTTTTTTTACGTAATTTATCTTATTTTTATCACATTGATGATAAGATATAATTTGTGTTATTTTTAATATAAAATAATTATTATAATATTGATTATGATAACATGAAATATTTGTAAAAAAAAAAAAAATTGGTAAAGAAGTCCACGATTTCTAAAAATTTTTATCAGGGATCCGTATTCTAAAAAAGTTTAAAAACCGCTGGTCTAAACCACGGGTTTTCAACCTGCAGCCAAGTTTATTTATATTTGAGGCCTGCGAACATCTTTCAAACGTAGCATTTTTTTTTTTAATTATGATTTATTATGAAGGCGACTTACGAGATTTTTAAAAAAATAATAGGTAGTCCACTGCCTAAAAAGGTTAAAGATCCCTGGCCTAAATGTAATTTTGTTTTAACGCATAAGTAGCCAAAACTCCAATTCAAAATAAAAACATTAATGGACAGTTATGGATGAGGACATAATATGATATTATGTGTCTTCAATAACGCACCACCTATCAATCCACTAGTTTCCCACGGTTCAGTTCGCCAATAGAAAATAATAATATACTAAGTGTCAGCAGGGAGTATACCTTTTTAAGGTCTGTATATTTCTTTAGTACCTTTTTTATATTTTTATAAATAAAATGTATTTTTAACTAAACCGTTGAAGGACAATTGTATCAATGACCTCCGTCAAAGTCGTCACGACACTTTCATTTTGTGTCTGTAATCATCACTGGCAGGTATTAGAATCAAATCAATTTTTTATTATTCTATTTTTTGCTAGTGAATAGTACCTATCTTCGTCCGTTGCGGAACAATAAAAATCAGACTAACGGGGAGCCAACGGATTCAAAATAAGTTAACTGCATGCTACGCTGCACCGTACAGTACCGATGACTCGTTTAACGAAAAATGTGATGTCTGCTTTTGTCACTTTCGTTTTTGTGTGGGGCTCAGTGTGAAAAAATAGAAAATTTATTTAAGAAACCCATCGATCACGTTTGTACTTGTATTGTGTTTTTTTTTATTTTTATTTTTAGATTTACTGTAATGTAAATTTTAAGAACATAAACAGTTGTTCAAAAATCGACTTCCACAATAAATATTTTTTTAGAATCGGAATTATGATTGTGTTCAATAAATTCATCGTTCTAATATTTTAAAAAATGACTTACATGATCTCTGAATGCATCTCCATCATTCAATATTATTATTCAGTAGTTTGTAAAATGTAAACTTAAATCCTTTTATAACATATACTTATGTACTTTTTTCACTGAACATAATACGAGTGTCTTCTATAGCGCTAATCGTTAGAACACAGAACACACTCATCTAGTCGTTTCCAGATAACTTGATACAGCGGTGGTGGCACAAATCCGGCGGCGTTATCGCAATTTCAGATACAGAATAGTTTATTGAAGTTTATCAGAAATTATTTGATATTGTTTAATAATATACTATTGTTTTATTAGCAATAATTCCTACAATGTTACCATTCAATATCTATACGAGAACGAAGTGATATGTTTAGATTATATTTATATATATTAATATGTCATAACAGCTAATTCTAATGATATCGAATGAAGGTAGACATCAAACTGTCATATTGTGTTTTTTTAGATAATTGAGCAACGACATATTTTATACAGGAAAATACCAAAAAAATAATAAATGAAACAGTTAATAGCAGATTATGAGAATTTTTAATATTTTTTGTTTCGATTGTATATTTATTTAAAATACTTTGTTACTTATTTACAATAATCCCGGACCCAACTACAAAATAGTAATTTATATAATATCAATACATAATTTGTAGTGTAGTACTTGTGATTAGACCCCAGTACTTGGGACCCAACTCGAACGCACCGATTATACTTTATTAGTACATCACATTAATAGATTCATTTTATGTGGCTTTAATTTTAATTCACTAAGCACCTACTTCTTCTGGGTTGGTTATTTTTAGGGCATATAATATTGTTGGATAATTTATATGCATATAGTTATTATGTAAGTAGCTAATTTATATTGTATTTGGCGTTGGCGCATTGCAGATTTGCATTATCGCTTCACAATAAAATAATGTTTCAACGCTTAGTTGTTTATTTTTGTAATTGCTAGGTATATAATATATGTAAATATAATATTATGACTACCTATTTAATATTACTAGTAGATTTGCAATGAATTAACGGAAGTTCTTTTGTCGACCCAATGATTATTATGAAGCTAATGAAATGTGTCGTGAAATAATTGATATGCCTTTTGTTGAGTATCAAAATAAAAAGAAACATTTTTGAAAAAATTAATATTAACTTATATGATAACAATATATGCCCTAGTCTACAGGTATCATCATTATAATATTGATGTTAGTTATGATTAATTTGAAAGTTTAAGCCATTGTAAGATTGTATTATTAAATATTATTAATATAATATAATAATATTATTTAATATTATTATTATTATTTAATTAATGTATTTTATAATTTGACTTAAGTACAATGTTGAATGATTTAGAGAATACTGTGCAGAAAGTGCAATGAGTTAGTTGATGTGAAAGATAAAAATCACAAATGTTCACCAAATAACTAAAAATTTAAAAAATGTATATTTATTACTTGGAAGCGGATTTTTTTAGGTTTTCATCTAATATATTTATTGACACTATGCAGCTCAATGGGTGATAAATGTAGATGACATATAGATGTAGATTTACACATTTTATTGAGTTCATAGAAAGAAATTTATTTTGCATATTAAAGCATGTTCAGCCTACTATTCATATTTTAAAATATATTATATTTTTATTCATAAAAAAATCATATTTATTCATTTTTCAAGTTGTATGTTATCATCGCAGAAAAAAACTTATTTATTGTATACATTTTAGAAATTGTTCAATTACATGATTGTTAATAAATTAGTAGGTAACATTAATCACTCTATTCTTTTTATATTTTAATAATCACAATTCAACCAAATTCATCAAATAATTAAGCTAGGTTCAACTCAAGAAATCATAGTTTAGTTTATCATATAAAACTAATGACAATAAATAAAAATGATTCATATTATATTTAACAATTTATTTTATTCTTTTAATGTTCTTAATTTATACACATCTTTGATATTGAGATAATGTCACATTAAACAAATCACCCACTCCACTTTCAAGTACATTTGATATATTATTGGTTTCAATAAGTCTTCTTTTTCTTCCCCTTCTTCTAAATCATATAAAAAAAATATAATACTTATGCATTAAGACTATAAAATTGTAAAATAATAAAAAACTTTCTTTTACTATGATTACTGTTAGTGAAAGGTTATATGGTAACATTTTCATTCAACTTTTTTCTACTGTAAACTTTACAAATTTAACATATAATATTATACAATTAGAATCTATTAATTGTGTAAAGAATATAATATAATGTAACAATTAATTTTAATTTTCAACATAAAATCTAGGTAGGTATTATTATTTATTTAATAATTATTAAAAAAGTGTAAGTCACTATAGTCACTTATAATTTAAATAAAATAGTACTTAATAGATATCTAAAATAATAATAAATACACATAGGCAAGTGTACCTATGTATAAAATAATATTATATTTTATATATTTTATAAATACTAAACTATATAACAAATATACAGTAATATACTAATATAAAATTTAAAAAAATGGCTAGATTTTGAATAATTTATATTAAAATACACTTTATTATTTTATAGTTTTGATAGAATGTCTTCACTAGAATAGTCTGGTTTTTTAATTAATATTATTGCAGACTGCAGTGAGTAGGAATTTAGTTTGTTAAGAATAAAATATAATAAATAAATACCTGAAAGCTTTCACAAAGATTGCTATATTATCGGTCACAATGAGAGTTGTCTTATTCTAAATATTAAAATTTTATAATAATTTGTCAATGATTTCAGCTATATTATCATAAGTATGTTTTCCATATATTCTCCTGCAAACAAGTTCTTTTGATTTAGGCCAGCGCCATACATATTCAACATATCCCCTTGCCCTTGATAATCTATAGTTGAAAATTCTTTTTTTGGTCCAGTCCATGTCCTGGAAATAGTCTAAGTAGGTTTTTATGTAGTCCAAATGCTTTATCAGCAACAAGTCCAAAAAGTTGATTTTTTAGAAGAAAGGATTTATATATGTATTTGGTAAACAAATTGGCGCTAGAAGATCAATTTGTTCAGCATATAATTTTTTTTTTCTAAATTGACTGTCATTGAAAACACTTTGTAGTGACTATGGAATGGTCGAGAATCTTTGTGACGCATAGGCAACATAAAATACCTATACGCGCAAGGGTTCTCAAATTTTCTATAAAAGGAAAATTCTAGAACACTTCATGACATAATATTAGCGACGCGATAACACTGCAATAACTAATACATCGCAGTACACGTAGTGTGACAAATATATCTGTGGAAAATAAAGATTTTGTCATTTTTTGTTTTCATTAAATCTTGTTAATACCCCAAACACTTGAATCCCCTCCTCTTCCATATGCTCCGACATAAATAGAAATAAAACAATGTACTGAGTTTACAATCACCATAAGAACTATTAAAAAATATTTTTTATAATTAAAAAATATGGATCCAGTGTTTCTAAGATTGACACGTCTTATATGTTTTCAGTAACAGCACCATGCAGTTTAGAAATTGAGTTTTTTCATAATATTTATGTTCTATGCCCATCCACTGTTCACACTTAGGTTCTGCCATTTCGAGAGGTTGCAAGATTAACTTCATATTACCATATTATTTCATATTACCTCACAAGTTTCTTTAACTATGCTGCTGACAGTGCTTCTATCCTGCAGAAATCCATATTTTAGGGCAACAAAGGTTCTGTGTAATCTAATTGTTTTAATTTGTCAGGACCACTGGGAATATGAGTTTAATGGATACCACAATTGTTGAATATTCATCTCCACATACAAATGGCATTGAAGATAATATTGGCGATGTTGACATTCGAGAAATTAGTTTGAATTGTACAGATGATAATGTTACATAACAGTAAATTTCAGTAAAAAAAAAATAAAAAAAGTCTAAGCATAATTTTAACAATCTTTATTAGAAGCTATGAAAAACCCTCCTTTTTTTAAACATACCACTAAAAACAAAGAATCCTGATAAGACATTTTTAGGCATTTTTAATGTCATTTTTACCAGATCTAAAAAAGTTAAATGAAGAAAATAAATTAGCACTTAAATTTCAATTCTATTTATCAAACAACTCTTATAGCGGTTTAAACGTTCAACAGATACTACAAACCCAAACATCTATAACCCTTAATACATCATACATATTTTTCTTATTCATCATTCTCTGAGTTATTTACTAATTCTTATCTATCACCTAGTAATGTAACTTTAACATCATAATGCCATGTACCTAAAACCTAACATCGTTCTATCACCCATGTTCCTCAATATCAGATTTATTCAAAACTAATATTAATATTCATCCACTGAATACATTACCACCAATGTTAAAAGAGTATTCTATTTCAAATCTGCCAAATTAACATAATATATCAAATAATTCAGATAAATAAATAAATAAATGTAAATTTTTTTTCTCCACATATATTAATATTTATTTTGAAGGTATATACTATTTTATACTAAGATATTATTTTATTTTAAACAATTTGTTTTATTTTATAAACATGGGAAAAAAGAATCCCTTATTTTTGTTATTTATTTTTGTAATATTGTAACTATTTCTTTTAAATTATATTCTTTAAAAGTTCCATTGACCAATTTAAAAACAAAGCCCACCAATTTTATTTTAATATGTATTTTGTTCAATTTAACTTTTTACTATAACTTGAACATATAAATTGTAAATTAATATGTTATTGATTATAATTGTTATACTTATAACTTATAATTATATAATATTTACTAAATATAATAATGTTTGTATGCCTATAAAAGTTTTGTTTTATAATATTAAGTACCTATCTCCCTTTTCTCATAATACAAAAGAAAATACTAATACTTTTAATTTTTAACACATGATGATAATTATAATTGTTTTATGTATTATTTTTCTATATTTTAATTAGACAAAAAAAGGTATAATTGCAAATGCAAATGATTTCAACTTTTAACATTTTATTATAGTAAACCTATTTTATTTTTGAACTCTGAGCAATGAATGCATTAGTTTTACTATGAAATGAAATTTTTAATTTTTGAGTCTTTTTATTATGTTTTGGTTTGGGAAATTTGTATCAATCTTCAACTTTGAGAGTAGTGTTTGGTAAGAAATGTAATTTACCTTAATACAATAGTAAGGCGTCATTCAGCACTTATAGGACATCGGAATGGTATGGTCTGTTTTATTATATGAAAACGAATTTTTTCGAGTAATTCGTCAAACTATGTAATCGACATTCTGTAATATTTTAAATATTTGTCTGGATAGCATCTAAAGTTTTCATAAAATACATCAAACTGCCCTGATGATTCACAGTTTGAATTCATTGGATGTACTCAATATTTTCTATCTGGAGCTTGTGGATCTAATTAGAAACAAAGCTTCAGCAATAGCAATAATTCTTATCATATTATAGTGGTAAAATCTTCAAAAAAAATAATCCATTCTAAATAATATAAATGTATAGATAATAATTATTAACTATAAATTATGATCTAAATGGCAATGGCGCAATTAGGTAATAATCTGAGGAAGGGCAGCTTCAGTCACATGATCATTTTCTTAAGTGTGCAATAGGTACATTCTATTGAAGAGCTAAACTCCCCGATATTAACTAATATCTACCTATTAAATTAAAAGAATACAGTTTATAATAATATTATGATATGAATAAATCAGAAATGTCAAATTTTCAGATACATCTTATGAAATATAGACCAACAATCTGTAGTGATACGCACATAATTAATTTTGGACAGCTTCTCTTTGCTGTGAGTGCAGCGTGTACGTAGATAGTATGATGCCAGCATACAACTACACTCACACTAATCATCGTTGACGATTAACACAAATGCTATGTGCACCAAATGTTTTTTTTACCAAAGATTTTTCGTACCCATTCACAAAGGAGCCATCATCAATCTTCCATTTTGGATTCTGACAATTTTTTAAATATATATTCTCATAAACAAATGTCAATAATTGATCGACTGGATTCCGAAAGGTATACAATGACATGAGTCATGTTAATTATTTATTATTTGTCAATATATATTTATGATATTTTTTTAAAATTCTAATAGAACAAAGCAAATTAAGTCAAATAGGAGCCGCCTTGTACCAATTATTGAGTGTATAATATTGTGTGGTCGTCAAGAGCTAGCATTGCGTGGACATAATGATTCTGGGAGCATATATGGTTAGTATTTGTTTTATACATTTATTTATTTCACCATAGTTTTTTGTATATAATATATTTGATATATTTTTGTATCACTTAAATGTAAGTCATTTATGTTACAGATTGTGATAATATAAATCAAGGCAATTTTAGAGCCATTTTAAAATACCGTGCTGATGGCGATGGGTATTTAAAAAGTATTTTATAGAAAGAAGGCAGAAATAAATTCATTTGTCCCCAAATTCAAAATGAAATAATTTCAGTGTGTGGTGATGTAATTTTGAAAAAGATTGTGAATTAAGTCAATGACTCAAAATGTTTTACTGTGTTGGCTGATGAAACCACTGATATATCAGTGGTTGAACAGTTAGCCTTGTGTGTTAGATATGTTGACAAAAATAAAAATGTGAATGAAGATTTTTTTTAAATTTATTCCTGTTCAAAGTTTGACAGGCAAAAATTTAGCAAATTCTATATTGAATGGTAATTGAAAAAAATATGGCTTACATTTTTTAAAACAATTTATTTTGATATTTTAATTTGGTATAATAGGATTGATGAGTTGTGGGGTTGACTGCAACTATTTATATGGACAAGGTTACAATGGTGCAAGTAATATGGCAGGCCACATGCAAGGCGTTCATGCCCACGTTAGAGCAATGTATCCTAAAGCATTGTACATACATTGTGCAGCTCATTCTTTAAATATCCAGTCCAATTGACTGGACACAAATCACAAAATTAATTTTGTGAATATTATTATTGTTGTTGAATAAGTCTATATTATCTGTAAATACTTCGTATTTTTTGCATGGGTAACGATTAGATATAACACACTTGTCACATACACCCCGTACACCCGCCGCTCGGAAAAGGCGAAAGCCGTCCGAGCGTGCGGCTCAAAACATCGCGGATAACGGAGGCTTGCCTCCGCCGCAGAGGCCTAACGGCCCACGCAAAAAACGAACACCCGTAGTAACGACACGATGGAGACACGACTCCGGAATAGAGGCCCGACGACGGCCCCCGCCACGACGGCGGAACACACGGGCAGCAGCCAAGTGGCAGGCCCGTCCACAAGACCAGACCCCGCGCCGCCGCCCGACGACGACGGAGAAGCGCGACCGATCGACCGACGCCAACCCACGTTCGAAGGAGGAACACTGACGATATGGTTCCCTCTGCCGGCGACGGTGGAGTGCCCGGACCCACAGTGCTCCGCCAGGTTCAGGGTCAAGCTGTGGACCAGCGACAAACAATCACTGACGAGACACCAACGAGACCTGCACGAAGAAGTCACCGAGACAGTGGTACAGTGTGTCGGATGCGGAACAGTGCTGGGCACCCGACCCGGATCCCACAAATGCCGGGTGCAGATCAGCGACGCCGACGACCAAGCGTGCAAATACGCCTGCAGCTGGGAAGGATGCGTCGAATCCTTCCCCAGCAAGCAGGGGCTCACGAACCACGTGAGAAACCATCGCACGCGCGAAGCGAACGCGGCAGCAGCCGTACCACTGCCGGCCCCGGCGACGAGACAGCGTCGAGGAGACGCCCGCGGCCCACAGCCGGTACGAGGGGGAGACGCCCGGATCCCGGCGGAAGCGGAGGCGACGGAGGACGTGCCAAGGACACCGGAAGGTACCACACCGCCGGACACAGGCGGCACGTTCCCGACGCCCGCCACGAGAGCTGAACCAAGGACACCGGCTGGTGACAGACCGCCGGACACAGGCGGTTCAGCCTCCACCGCCGCGGATCGAGGACCGACAGCGCCGGCAGGTGACAGACCGCCGGCCGCGGACGACGTGAGGGAGGCCGAGCCAGGGACACTGGACGGTGACAGACCGCCGGACACAGGCGGTCCACTATCGTCGCCCACGCCGACAATGGCGCCCACCCGTACCAGACAGGCGACTCCGGCGAGGCCCCGCGGGTCCAGCGATAGACTGTCGCTCCCGCTGCCCGCACAGCCGGCGATCCGCCGCGAGTCGCCCCGGAACGACGGCTACAACGTCGTGTACGCCAGTCCGGAGCTGTGGCGCCCCCGGCACCCCCCAGACCAGACATCCAGCGACGACTCCACGACGGAAGTGGAACCGGACACGGCAGCCGAAGACCCGAACGCGGAGGCTCCCGGACCCGACGGCGACGACATCATACTGGCACCGGACGACACAACGCCGATACACGGTTTCCTCAACGCCGCGCGACAATTAGCGCGGGACCCGTGTACCGACGAAAACTGGGCCAGATTCGTCGCCATGGTGGAAGAGATGACCGCCGAGGCGGCGGTCATCGCGAAGCTGCCGGTCCGAGCGGAGGGAACGACCGCGACGAGCAGGAAGGCACCGGTGGATCCCGAGGACGCGCAGGGGATCCAGACGCTATACAGGCGCAACCGCAGGCAAGCGGTCCGCCTGGTCGTCAACGGTGCCAGCAAGCCGTGTGACCTGCCCGTAGATGCGGTCGAAGCCCACTTCCGTCGTGTTTGGGCCCCATCACACTGCGACACGTCGATGTTCACACCAGTAGACGGCAGAGAAGCCGTCCCGACCGGCCCGTTCACTTGCGGCGAAGTCGCCAAGAGACTCCGCAAGTTCGAGAACACGGCCCCCGGCGACGACGGCCTCACGTATCACCATTGGAGGCGCCTAGACAAGGGCTGCAGCGTCCTCACAGAGGTCCTAAACACCTGCCTCAGGTATAGGAGGGTTCCCCCGGCTTGGAAACGCTCGGTCACCGTCTTGATTTTCAAGAAAGGCGATGCGACCGACGTTTCCAACTGGAGACCTATCTCCCTGTGCAGGACGCTGTACAAGTTGTACGACGGGTGTGTTGCGGGCCGGTTTACGAAATGGTTGGTGGACAACCGGGTGTTGAGCCCTTGCCAGAAGGGATTCCTGCTGGCGGACGGAGCGTTCGAGGACGTGCCACACGCTCCAGCGGTCATTGGAAAAAGCTAGAACAGGAAAGAAAGACAAATGTGTGGCGTGGCTCGACGTGTCGAACGCTTTCGGCGCGATCCCCCACGCGGCACTGGACGCGGCTATCCACGGGTGCGGAGTGGGCGACGCCATGCGCGAAATTGTACGAGACATCTACACGGAAGCGTCGTCATACGTCAGCGTGGCCGCGGGGAAGACGGAGTCCATTCACGTAGAGTCGGGCATAAAACAAGGCTGCCCGCTCAGTGGACTCCTATTCGTCATGGCCATCGACCCGGTGGTAGTCGCGCTCCAGGGAAACGCAGCCGAACACGGAGTGCTGGCGTTCGCCGACGACCTATGTCTGCTGGCCGACAAGCCCGAAGACCTGCAGGACAAGATAAACACGGCGCAAGACCGTCTGCAGGCCCTAGGGCTACAGTTGAACCCGGCAAAGTGTGCAACGCTACACTTGTCGGGCAAGACCCCCGTCGGTACCAGAGACACGGCGTTTGCGGTGAACGGCAGGCCAACCATAACGCTCCGTGACGGCGAAGCGGCCGCGTTCCTGGGAGCTCAGGTGGGGTTCAACGTGGTCCCCCAACTCTCCACAATAGCAGAAATCGTCGACATCGGCCTCAAGATCGCCCGGAGAAGCTGGCTCCGTGGCAAAGGGTAGACGCGTTGAAAACGTTCTTCTACCCGTCCACCGTTCACATTCAGCGATTTGGAACATTCCAGAAAATTGAGTGGGAACGTGTGGACAAAATCTTGAGGCCCGTACTAAAAAAAACGTATTATCTCCCACAGGAAGCATCGGGAGAATACTTGTACGGGTCGACAAGGAGAGGTGGGTGCGGCATTCGTCTTCTGGCGGAGGATAGCGATATAGCAGCAGTGGACAGCGCGTTCAAGCTGCTGACCTCCCCGGATGACCTGCTGGCTGCGGACGCGAAGGCGCACGCAGCGGAGACCACGGAGAAAAGAATACGGAAAAAGCCGAGCGACACCGAGGTGGGCCAATACTTGTCCGGATGCGACCAGGACAGGTTCCAGGAGGTCCGCGGGTATGGCGGAGTGGCGAACGTATGGTCCAGGGCAAGGAAGGCGTCGAAGCGGCTCGGAGTGGTCTGGGAGGCGGACGGCAGACCCAGCATCACTCATGACGAAGCGGTCCTCCGCGCGAAACAGCGGAGAGAAGTAATGAGGACCATCCGCGAGTCGCTTCGAGCGAAGAGAAGCGCCACCCTGATCAGCAAGGCCGACCAGGGGAGGGCGATGGGGTGTGTAGCCGCGCATACAGCTTCCACGCACTTTTTGCGGTCTGGCGACTTTACCAGGTTCGCCGACTGTCGATTCGTTCATA